>MU225721.1:2163159-2207740 GCA_018584345.1 Thuja plicata
ACTGATAACTTCAACTCCTGCTTCTCAAGGTGTTAATAAGATCACAAAACTAAAAATATGTGTTATTCAAATATAATGTTATTAAAATTGCTTGATATAATTGAGATATGAACTGGATAAGATGAAATAAAAGAGTAATTCAGAACTTGAAACATTGGAACCTTATACCACAATTCAATTAACAAGAAATACTAGTGCTTTATTTCAATAATGGGCAATAGAGTCGATAATTCTTCAATCCTATGTTCAACTTCAGAGACAACTTTGAAAACAAAATCTTATCACCTTAAAGACATTATGAGATGCAGATATAACTAAAAAGTTTAAAAATACTTCAATTTAATACTATTCCTCAGATGACGGACCAATTGATCAAGGCTTTGATCAATAGGATTTAACCATGTAAAAAAGAGAAAGAAACAATTGAATATATGGAATATAAACTCGAAATGCAATATACACAACTCAAAACTATCACTCTAAGGAGTTTCCAATTGATTTATCTGAAGGACTTGATTGTAAATAAATAACAAGAATGATTGCAAAATTGAAATAAATACAAACTTATCTCTACTTGATAAGAATATGTATATCAGATCCTTGCATACAATGTTTGAAATCGACTATCTTTCATTCCATCATTCTCCAAGAATCCATATTTTCAACATATCAGTCATCATGAATTGTTATTCTATTTATCTTTTGTCTGTTTTGCAGATTTATGACTAAATATAAATATAAAATCGAAAGGGTGTGTGAAAACATCACACCCTTTCCCTAAAAACTAATCCATAACTGACAATTCTTTCAACTACATTGATTTGATATACAAATCTCTCATCATGGTTGATTACACCTACCAACCATTCGGTTGGATAACTATACAAACTTCCAAACCAATTCATCTGTAATAAAACCTCCCTTGTGGCGTTGGAGATGGTGGAAGCACTTGATGGGTTTGCAGATTTGTGTCCATTCCTACGTTGAAGCTGACTGTGGTATCTCTATTGGTGCTCACGCTGAAGCTTAGAAGATTTTGCAATATAACATAGTTGACTCCATGTCTATATCGACATCGTAGTCTGCAATATGTATGTTTCTGATCAATGTATCTATAAACTTATTTTGTAATATGAACTGTGTCGCTGATCTTTGAAGACAGCTATGTGTCACCTATAGACTGCAGACATTTTCCAACTTCTTGGTCTAATATAGATATTAACTATGTTTGCATATGCTGAAGAATGTATCTTTGGCACGTGGCATCTGGAATCTCATTTATGATTCTTTTACATGTCGTGTTTCATCCTTTTCTATTACGTAATGTTAAAATCTGATCCTCGCTGGTGCTGAAACATCTGCTATGTCATTTGCTAATGTCATCGACCATTGTCGTTATTGCTGGTGGGAGCGGTAACCAGCGTGAAGAACATCTGATAGATCATATGCTAACTCATCTAATGAGTCATCGATGAGCTGGCAGACTTGTCATTTTATTTATTGCAATTTTAATGTCTATCGCCTCAATATATTGGTGCCTATAATCCCTCTACACCCTTGCTAGTGAATAGTTACTTCCCTGAACAGGAATGGATGTAACTCACTTTGTCAACATGGGTTCCACCACAACTTTTGTATTCATCTTTGGTAGAACATAGAGAAACATATTGATCTTTATTTTTTTACTTTTCCAAGATAAAGCACCTGAACCAAGAAAGAAACAATACCCACAAGTGGATTTCCCATCATTGGGGTCTCCACCTAAATCTGAATTAGTAAAACCTTTTAACGAAAAATTAGAATTTGCATCATAAAATAATCCTAGATTAAGAGTAACTTTAATATATCGTAATATTCTTTTAGCAATTTTGAAGTGTGTTTGCTGAGGTTTGGACATGAATCTTGAAATTAAACCAACACTAAAAGATATATCAGGTCTAGTGAGAGTTAGATAATTTAAACTTCCTATGAGTTGTCTATAATAAGGAGTAGCATGTATAAATGGAGATTCCATATCTATCATTAACTTAGTTCCTAATTCACATGGAATTGAAACATGATTAGCATCATTCATATGAAATCTATCTAGAAGATGTTTAGCATATTTAGTTTGTGAAATAAAAATACCCTTAGGGGTTTCCCAAATTTTCCTTCCTAAGAAATAATGTAGAATCCCTAAATTAGTCATTTGAATTTTTTGGTTAAGTTGAAACTTAATATCAAAAATTAAATAGTTAGAACTGGAAGTAAGAATCAAATCATAAACATATAGAATCATAATAAAAATGCTATCTTCACTATGATTGATATACAAGTTAGGATCATTTTTAATTCTATCAAAACCTTGAGAAATAGAGAAATCATTGATTTTGGGATACCATTCTCTAGGCGATTGTTTTAAACCATAAATAGATTTCTTTAGTTTACATACTAGATTTTCATGACCTTCTTTTATAAAACCGGGAGGTTGAGACATATAGATTTCTTCATGCAAATCACCGTTTAAAATAAAACACTTTTACCATCCTTTGGTGAATAGACCAATTCATTTTAGAGGCTAAATAAAGAACAACTTTAATGGTAGACATTTTTGAAACAAGAGAAAATGTCTCATTACAGTCTAATCCTTCAATTTGAGAGAAACCTCTTGCTACTAGCCTAGCTTTAAACTTACTAATTTCATTATTGGCATTAAAATTAGTTTTATATAACCATTTACATGAAACCATAATTTTATCATGAGGTAAAGTAAATAAATCCCAAGTATTATTAGAAATTAAAGTGTCATATTCTTCTTGCATAACAGTTTGCCAATGGGGTTGATTTTTATCTTGAGAAATTTTTTGAGGATCATTAGAATTCATAAAAGAAGACATCAAATAATAATTGCAATAATTAATTTTCCTAGGTCTAAGTCTATCCATTCTAGTAATACAATCATCACCTTCATTAAGTAAATCTTTAAACCATTTAGGATTTCTTTTAGAAGTAATAGAAATATCACTATGAGGAGTAAATATATCATTACCATTATTAATAAAATTATCACTATGAGGAGTAGATATATTATTACCATCATCATCATCATCATTAATATTAGTAGGAATAAAAAAGATGCATTAGGAGTAGGGTTTAGGATAAGAGGTTGGTCCTCCATGATCATGTACTTGATTTTTATGCAATACAAACATCTCTTGCAAGATGCACCTTGTTAGTAATAGGATCATAAACTCTATAACCTTTAGTAAACTCATCATACCCAACAAAAATAAATGAAGAATATTTAGAATCTAGTTTTTGCCTTTTTTGTTTAGGTGTGTGAACATAAGGAGTAGATCCAAAAATTCTCAAATGTTGTAAATTTGGTTTCCTACCAGACCACGCTTCCTTAGGAGTTATATCTTGCAAAGATTTAGTAGGAGTTATATTAAGAATATAAGTTGCACAAGCCATTGCTTCAGCCCAAAACTTGTAATGCATATTCTTTGCATGTAACATACATCTAGCCATTTCCATAATAGTTCTATGCTTACTTTCTACCACACCATTTTGTTGTGGTGTATAAGGAATGGTAAGCTGATGTTTTATACCAAAAGATCTCAAGTAAGAACGAAAAACATTATTAACATATTCAATACCATTATCAGTTCTAATAATTTGAAGCGTAGAACCATATTTCCTTTCAAAAAATATATGAAATTCAAAAAATGTGTCAAGAACTTGATCTTTACTATGCAATAAATAGATCCAAATTCTTCTAGTAAGATCATCAACAAAGGTAAGAGCATACTTTGAAACTTGTATGGAGGTGTTCTCCATTGGTCCCAAAAGGTCACTGTGATTAATATGTAACTTATGAGACACCCTCCATGAAGTATCGTGAGGAAATGGAGCTCCCTTTGCATTTTTCCACTCATGCATCCTGTGCATGGAATTTTAGATGGAAAAATATAGGGTAATCCTTAAACCATGTTAGATTTTTACATAAAAAAATAGTTAGAATTAAAATGGCCGAGCCTTTCATGCCATACATTGAAATCAATATTAAATTTCAAAGAGTACCTTGAAGAGGAAAACTCATAAAATTTAAACAAGTTATCACGATCCATCTTAGCATTAGCAACAACATGATTAGTGTTAGGGTCAATAATATAACACACGTCCTTATGAGATTCAACTTTGTAATCTTGACATAACTTAGCAACTGAAAGAAGATTGGATTTCAATTCAAGAACATAAAGAATGTTGTGTAATTTTCCATTTGGAACATTAACATCACCAAATCCATCAACTTTGCAACTGTGATTATTAGCTAATTGAATAGGAATATGTGTAGTATCCGGTTGCAAAGAATCAAATACTTCTCTATGACATGTAACATGGTGAGAAGCCCCACTATCAATAATCTATTCTAATGCATGAGAAGCTTTGTAACAAGTAGTAAAAGCATGATGAGATTGATTACCTTGTGATTTGTAATTATTTTGATTATTGTTATTCATAGGATTCTTATCATTTTTCTTTTTAAAACAAGCAGTAGTTAGGTGACCATATTTTCTACAATAAGTACAATGCGGTTTCTTATTAGGAGTATTTTGTTGAGTATTATAAGTATTATTTTGATTAGTATTATTGTTATATGAGGGCCTAGAATTAAATGTTTTATTTGAATAACTATTATTATGATGATTACTATTTTTGTGATGATTATAATTGTTATTATGATAATTATGATTATTATTAGAAGTGTTATGATTATATGATCTATTATTTTGATTTTGATGCTTAGACACAAAAGTATGTTCATAAGATCTAAGAGTACCAAATTGCAGTAACTTAGTTGGGGAGCTACCTTGACATAATAAATTTTAAAAAATAGCATAACTTAATTGAGGAGTTAGACAAGGAATAACAAGTTGAGAATGAATGTTAGTAATAAACTATTGAAATTCTTTAGGAAGACATTTCTTTAAAATGATAGTAATTAATCTAATATCAATTAAAGTAACATTTAAACCACTTAATTAAGTTTTAATAACATCAAATTTAAGTAAGAATTCATCCATGGATTTGAAATCTGTATACCTCAAGTCTTCCAAGTTGTCTCGGAGTTAAATCTTTCGTGATTCAGTGGAGCTGTCATAAGTTTGTTTCAAAATGTCCCATGCTTGATGGGCTTTGGTGCAATGTCTAATCAAGATGTACAGATCATGAACAATGGAAATGCCAATTAATCTAAGAGCTTCTTCATTTTTAGCTTTCCATGCATCTTTGTTGTCTTGAGAAGCAATGATAGCCGGTTAAAGAGAGGCATCTGTAGCAACTTCTAGCAAGTGATTAAAACAAAATATAAAAGAAATATGCGTCTTACATTGATGATAGTTAGAAATGTTCAATTTGATTTCAGGAATGAGGGTAGACATGTTTTTAAACAAGGTTAATCCCCATTTAGTAAATTTGATAAAACTTAACAAATTTTGAAAAAGATGAGTTTAAATAAAAAACTAAAATGATTAATGTGCTAAGAGCATAAAAAGCTAGTAGCAACAATGTATAAAGGTTAAAAAAATGGTTCGATTAAACAGACAGATATAAACAAAATTTTATGACGTTAATTGATAATCAATAAATTAATGAAAGGAGAGAGAATATAATGAATGAAGTATTAAAAGAAATAATAAGTATAACTAATTAAACTAGAGGCAGAAACAAGTTTGAATATAATTATAATTGATTTACTAATCAAAATAGAGGCAGAAAAATGGTCAGAGATATACCAACTAGTAGAGAAGCTATTGAAAGTAACTGAACAAAATAATGAATGAGATATCATTCACAAGGAATAATAGACTGTGCTGAAAGTAACTGAAAGTCATCTTTCTAAAAAAGAGAAAGAAGGAGAATGTAATAATGATGCACAAATGCACAATGAAGACCAATCAGTGAAGGAAGGACCACAAATTGAAAATGCTAAGCGCTGAGAGAGAGGTGTCTACAACAAGTGTTGCAAAAATAAGGGTTGCACAATAGAAGAATGATAAGGTTTATGCATTGAGGGAGGAACAAAAAATTTTAAATGCATGAGGAGGGAGAAAGAGACAAGGCTGTGCAAGGAGGAGAGGGGAAAAAGTGCTGCGCATGGAAGAGGAGAAAAGAAGGCAGCATGTGAAGAGAAATACTGTGCAAGATGATAATGGGTTGAGCAAAGAGAGAACTAAGGGGGCTGTGTGGGAGTTGAGGGAAAAAAAGAAGTCTGCAAAGGGTAAGAAGAGAAGGTAAAGTGTTGCACAAGGTGAGGAGGGATTCAAATAAGGAGAAATAAACTTGACCATGGAGAGGCTACACTAAATGAAGGAGAAGCTGTGCTAGAAAGTTAAAATGGACAACAAGTTTAACCACCTGCACTGAGTGTCAACAAGGGAAATGCTATTACTCCAATTGCACATTGAAGTTGTCATTAGTTATCAATTTGATATATAATGGAAAATTGGTGACAGAGTCAACACAAGACAATCGATATATATCACCAAATTACAAAGTTAACTGAGAGCACTGATCACGCCCAGAGTTAATCGAGTACAATGATAACTGAGTAAACAGACTATACCAAGCACAGACAACACCAAGCTACACAAGCATAACCAAACACCAGTATAACTAAGATACACAGTATACACTGAGAACCAAGGAACAACATTACCCAAGTGGAACAGAGTCCACATAAAGGTTTGTTATGACACATTATTCTATGTAACAAATTTGGAGCCGACCTAGATAACGGTTTACATGATTGAGGAGGACATCAATTACGGATTTACAACATTAATTGTTTATGTCTCCTATGTGTAGATGATCAAGGTAAATTATCTACAGTGTTGATCTTAGGGTAAGGATGTAATTGTTGAACCCTAATTAGGTCACATCATTTGATACATAAATGTATAGATGTCAAATTTGGTTAAGTATGTTGATCAATAAATGATCAAGTAGCTGCCATACTACATACAACACAGATAAAAAAAGGGATTCAAGGACAGAGACCACATTGTAGAAATTAGTTTACAGAACTAAGGAGAGGCTACCAAGCAGAGTAGAGTAGAAGGTACTATCATTCACATTAAGGTGATATGTTTTGTATGAACTTAATAGATTTGTATCAACAATTTTGAGATTGTATATGTTTCAGATCAACTTTCTGTTACTCTCTAACAATTGTAATAGACCCTAAATCTCTTAATAGATTAGACTTAACCATCTTATTGTAAATATCTTAACCGAGTGCACACACATAGATTATATTGCTAAATCCTCACATGAGGTAGATCTAGTTGATCTTTGTTACTCCTAACAGGGTAAGATCATCAAAAGTGATCATTTTGTAAAGCTTTAACATGCTATCTTTATTTTTGCAATAGTGAATTTTTGTGGGTCTCATCCCCACCATAGGTTTTACCTTCTAACAGGGGTTTTCTGTGATACCAAAATACTAGTGTCATGAGTATTTAATTTCATGTATGTGTAATGTTTATTTTACATGCATTTACATTTTAGCATTGATACTATATATTTGGAATAAGCAATCTACTCAGTCGGTTACTACAAACAGTGAATGCAAAAAATTAACTAAAAGTTTTTAAGGGTACTGATTCACCCCTCCCCTCTCAGTACACACCCTTTCCATTATCTGAACATTGGGACAAAAATTGGTATCAGCGATTGTTCTCTTATTTTGAAGGTTTAGAAACTGAGGAGAAAATATATTACAATGGAGAGGTATACACTTGACAAAACTATTGAGAATCAGAAGTTAGAACTACAGATCTATGTCAAACTTTTCAAGGAAGCCAAAGAGAAACTTAGGGAGATGTTGATTAAGAGGAAGGACATGGCACTTCACTGTCATGAAATTGGTTATCATGAAGAAGAGATTCATGAACCATTTGATACATGTGGATCTGAATCTAGTAGCATATCTGATGCATCTGAAGGAATCATATCAAAGCTATCTTAGTGCAATCAACAACTTACCGAACAAGTGAAAGCACTGCAGATCAGACAAGATACCCAAATGGTCAGAATGGTTGAAGTCTTTAATGATGAAAAGAAAGCTGAACAAGATAGAAACATGGCTATTGATGACAGAAGATAGATGATTGAAAAGTAACAAGAGAAAGAAACTAAGACATCTAGAATTACTGAACATTACTTTGAGATCACCAATCAAGTGGTTGCTATGAATCATGAGGCAAAACGAGTAAACACTGAACTTGTAAAAATAATAGATGGTATTGGTGTATTGAAAGAAGAAAATGAGAAACTGAGAAATGAAGTGAATATTTTACAACATAATGAAGTGATTAAGAGATCTGAAGAAAGCACTAAGAGAATGGATGAATTTATGAACCATCAAAGAAGACTGAATAACAATACTAGATTAGGGTTTACCAAGAAAGGAGAATCATAAAATCAAGCTAAACAAAGGAATGTCTACTCAAATCCTAAGT
Source organism: Thuja plicata (assembly GCA_018584345.1). NCBI lineage: Eukaryota > Viridiplantae > Streptophyta > Pinopsida > Cupressales > Cupressaceae > Thuja > Thuja plicata. Next base: position 2,171,664 of record MU225721.1, read on the forward strand.
TGAAGAAGCCTTCTTGCTATCACTATGGAAAATTAGGCGACACATCAAATGTTTGCAGGAGCAAAGAAAAAGGTATTCCTAGAAACCCGCCTAAATTTAATGGTATTTTCTATAACTATAATAAGCATGGACATCAGAAAAATGAGTGTAGATCCAAGTTGAAAAAACCAAAAAAGAAACCATACATGGATAAATACTGTCAAAATCATAACATGAATGGTCACACAACTCAAGCATGCAAAAAGAACACAAATCATATATGGAAGCGTAAAGGACAAGAAAAGGTAAATCAACCAAGAAGACAAGACACTACTTATGCATGGGATTATAAAACTTGGAGAAGTTGTGAAACATGTGGTAAATATGGACATATAGTAGAAAATTGTATGAGACAATGGTAAATTAGATCAAGGAATTGGTCAAACTTTGGAATGGCATGTTCTCACTATCACAGAGTTGGACACTTAAGAAAAGATTATGTAGACTGAATAAACACTTATGGAAATGGAAATAAAATTGAGGGAATTGTGAGGATCAGAAGTTAAATGTGGAAAAGAGCATCAAATGATATTGCAGGGCCAAGTACAAAAGTTAGCAACACCTCATCCAATGGGTTAGGTGGATCCACCGTCTGCAACTGAGCAATACAAGCAGGTTGGAACTATGTTTTGCAATGCTATATCTTACATTAGTTCCTATATTTATTGCACATATGAAAAATCAACATGAATAAAGATGCACTATGGAATTAAATATTTGATTACTATGATCTAGTCTAGTTGGTTAATATGTACCAAGTTAAAACTATCAATTGATGAAAATGTGAAGAGCTCACCGAGTTTCTATGGTATACTCACCAAGCTAAAGCATTGATAGTGTTAACTGAGCATGTTGTTTGTTCATTGAGTGGTTGGTGAAGTGCATTTATTATACCACCCTAACTCATTTACTATAAACTTAGTCGATGTGAGCTCATTTGTTCACAACGGGATCACAAAGCAGAACAAAGAACATAGAGCTAAGTTGCAAAAGAAGATTTTCATGCATTCTACAAAGATCTAAGAAGATTTCCGAGCATACAGAGGTTAGTTATTGCACATTCTACCCTCATCTAGTTATTTAAACACATTTTATAGAAGCCCTAAAAACATAGAAAATATGACATCTTCTTCATGAATAATGAAGGCTAAAATGGATAAGGAAAAGAAGGTTGTTTTGGTGAAGAACTCCACCTTCATGGAACCAAACTACAAGATCCATCCACAAGTTGCATCACAACTAGATAATCAAGGCACATTCTTGTCTATCTCACCTAGAGTTTTGCTAGTGCAAGATGTGCATGCATATATACAATGCAAGATTAGTGAAATCAAAGATTTTGAGCTTATGTCAACCTACCAATCATTATAAATAGATGGAAAAATTAAGTAAGATAAAAAAAAATTAGAGGTTAAAGGGTTAAATCGTACCCTAGATTTCCTAAAGGTCTTTCAGAATGAATGGATCTGAATTGTACTTAGAAGGGTACATGAAGGGAAGCTATGGCTGGATGAGCCTAAAAAGATAACCAGGGATGTCATTTATGCAGTAACAGGGTATCCCATATGTGACAAAGCCAAATCCCTAAGAAACCTACCGAGAACTAAGTTGGAAAAGCTAACATTAGCTGAGTGGGATGGTAGAGGCTTGAAGGTCAACTACATCAATGATCTTGAACTAAGATTTGGTGCTTATGCCATTGGGTATAAGATATTCCAGTCCAGTAGACCGAACAATGTACCATGTGGAGCTATTGATATAGCTTACAAGATAGTCAAGAAAGGTCTTCAAATTGATCTTTTGGAGTTGTTGCAGAAGAAGTTAGAAGAGAATATGAGAACCATCAAGACATCAAAGATGAACACATGTAAGTTTGGTTCATTACTACTTTGCATATTCTTCTACATGCAAAATTTATTTCCATCAATCGGTAAAGTTAAGTGGAAGACAAATAGACTAGCCACAATACAAATTGATGAGATGATTACAAGTTTAGGTCAGAATTTTGAACCTGTAATGAATGAATACTTCACTAAATTCAAAGCTAGAATGGAAAAGAGATCCTGAATTCCACTACAACTAGTTTATAAATACAAAGACAATATCTATTTTGTAGTAGATAGAGACACAAAATTAATCAAAGCAACATATCCGAGGATAGCATGGTTACCTCCAATTGAGTATGAATTAAATATTGATGTTGCTACAAAGTCTATTGAAAATTTTTTAAATGAGCCTGTTAACAAATCAACCATGAGATTTCGCACTTATGATTCTGCAAAGACTTGAATAAAAATTTAGTTACAAGTACAATAGTTGGGTAGGAAAAAGACCAAAATTGTCAAAAATTTGAAAAGGAAACTTGCAATAATAGATGAAGAATCAGATAATTCTGAAGAAGAAACTGAGCAACAAACCTTAGTTGGTCAAGAAGTAGAAGCAGATCATGACACCAATGGAACCGAGTCTGATGAAACACCAGTTGAGGCATCCAAGGCCAAAAAGGGAAAAAGCAAAAAGGCTATATCTCCACCACAAACAAGATCACAATCAGTGACTAGTGACTCACCACCTTTGAAGAAAGGTGTATCCAAAAATTACAAGGCCCTCACCAAAATTTACATACCAAACAAGGAAGCAAAATGGTACTACTACTACACTGAGACAAAAGAGGAGATATGAGAAAAAAAAAGATGAAAAGGATGATTCTTATGAGAATCCAAAACAATTCAAGGCTATTCATAACAGACCATCATAGAGTATTGATGAGATTGCAGAGGAAATCAAGGCAACCAGACAACTAGCACATCCGAAGATACAAGAATATTCTAATTTATCTATCAAGAACAAGGATAAAATCAAATAATCAATCATAAGTATGATGATTAACCTTAAACAAGTTCCAGTTGAATCTGGTACTTCTATACCATCAGAACTATATGATAGAATATCATCAAGATGGTCATACACACTCCAAACTGAGAAATAGATGAGAGAAGAAACTCTCACACTTATAAAATTCAAGTGCACAGTTGAGGAAATTCATGATATAATGAGGCAATATGCCAATAAATTTCCAAAGAAACAAAGAACACTGAATATCCTACAAGGTAATATGAAGGAAGTGGATATTGAGAGCACCAAAATTTGGAATGAATTGCTGAATCCAACTAAGGCTATCTAGGACACCGAGGAAGTAACTGATGTTTCATCTACTGGACTGAGTATAGAACCCATGACAGTTGATGATGCAGTAGTTGATAATGTGTTAGATGGTATTCCCTGAACTCCTAACTAATTTATGTCACCTAGATATCACAATAACTGATGTAACTAAAGGGGATCCAGATGATAAGGCCAATGAAGATGAATCTATAAGAGAAACTGAGACTATTGATGAGTAAGATACATCACAGGTTATTTGAGCTACTACACTAGGCCAGTTGCCTTTTTTGATCCAAGAAATTAAAATTGAGACCAAAGCATAGAAAAATCCACCCAAGAAGATAACAGATACAAATGAAGATAAGGGTGAAGAACATGGTAAAGAGACCAAGCATAGTGGTGAAACAAACCAAGGTGATGCACAAAAAGATACCACTGATGCTGCAGAAGAAAAAGGTGAAGGTACCACAAAGACTCCTAAAAAGACAATAGATACATCTACTACCAACACAAGGTCAGTTACCAAGGCACCTAAACAAGTTGTCACACTGAGTACCTAGCTATCAAAGTTAGAAACCAAGAAAAAGGCTCAGTTAACATTAACACTATCACATACATCAAGAAGTCAAGGTAAGAAGAAGAAGAAATAGAAAATAACCAAGGATCTAGTTACATTAGATGAAATCATAGAGATTCTTGAATCGGATCCTAAGAAACTTGATCCAGAAACATTGAAGAAATATGGTAAACTTTGCACCAGAAATGAAGCACAAGATAAGCTAAGACAAGAAGAAAAGTGTGCACAAGTATTAGAGAAGGCAAAGGCGATCTTAATGCAAGTTGTACCAGATATAAATATTGATGAACACACCCCCATACTATAACAACTTGAAATACTCACCGAGGCAATTGATAAGCCTAGTATTGATACTGAACAAGGACTTGAAGAGTGAGAAGAGAAGAAGATTCAATATAAAGTTACCGAGAAGATCAATCAGGCAGTGGAAATACATAAGGTAACTTGTTCAAAATTTGTAAATGGTTTAGAAACTGTTATATATGAAGCCATTACTATTCTCCAGTAGTTATGCACACTAGATCACTTCACTACCGAGATTAGTGAAAAGTTAAAGAAAATAGATCAAGATCTGAAGGATAGTGCACAAAGTCTATCAAATGAGAAACATGCATTACAGTTGCATTATGAGAAGATACTTCAAAACCTGTGGTTGAGACAAGACTTGAAGAAAGAAGAGGAACGAATCAGAGAGAAAGTAACTAAGCTCTAGACGATGTTGCTAGCACATTTAGAAATGATGCAAAAACATGTGAATTTGGCAAAGAACCTCATTTCCATCCCAGATTTATCAGTGACAGAAAGCATATATGATATGCATGCCCAACTACAATTAGAAATACTCACCCTAGAGAACTTAAAGGAGGAATGGGAAAAGTTATTGGAAACTCTCAAGAATGCCCATCCCAATATTTTTGACAAACTGTTACACACCTTTTGTCATTATTTCAAAAAAGGGGGAAATATATGTATATATGTATAGTAAAGGGGGATACTACAATTAGGATGTTCATATATATATATATATATATATATATATATATATATATATATATATATACCAAGTATATACATAGGAGGAGCATGTACAAAGGGGGAGTCATCATGTATAGTATATTATATACAATACTAAGTTTTTGATACTAATGCCAAAGGGGGAGAATGTTAATCCAATTGCACATTGAAGTTGTCATTAGTTATCAAGAAGACATAATGGAAAATTAGTGACAAAGTCAACACAAGATAGTCGATATATATCACCAAAGTGTAGAGTTAACCGAGAGCACTGATCACGCCCAGAGTTAACCGAGTACAGTGATAATAGAGTAAACAGACTATACCAAGCGAAGAAAACACCAAGCTACACAAGCATAACTGAACACCAGTATAACTGAGATACACAATATACAACAAGCATTGAGGAACAACATTAACCGAGTGGAACAGAGTCCACATAAAAGTTTTTTATGGCACATTATTCTATGTAACAACTTTTGAGCTGACCTAGATAATGGTTTACATGATCGAGGAGGACATTATTTATAGATTTACAACATTAATTTTTCATGTCTCCTACGTGTAGATGATCAAGGTAAATTATGTACACCATTGATCTTAGGGTAAGGATGTAATTGTTGAACCCTAATTAGGTCACATCATTTGATATATAAATGTATAGATGTCAAATTTTGTTAAGTATGTTGATCAAGAAATCATCAAGTAGCTGCCATACTACAAACATCAAAGATCAGACAAAGGGATTCAAGGACAGAGACCACATTGCAAAAATTAGTTTATAGAACTAAGGCAAGGCTACCGAGCAGAACAAAGAAGAGGGTATTATCATTCACATTGAGGTGATATGTTTTATACAAACTTAATGGATCTGTATCAAAATTTTTGAGATTGTATATGTTTCAGATCAACTTTCTGTTACTCTCTAACAATTGGAATAGATCCTAAATCTCTTACCAGAGTAGACTTAACCATCTTATTGTAAATCTCTTAACTAAGTGCATACATAGATTGTGTTGCTAAATCCTCACACGAGGTAGATATAGTTGATCTTTTTGTTACTCCTAACAGGGTATGATCATCAAAAGTGATCATTTTGTAAAGCTTTAACATGCTATCTTTATTTATGTAGTAGTGAAGTTTTGTGGGTCTCATCCCCACTGTAGTTTTTACCTTCTGATAGGGGTTTTATACGATACCAAAATACTAGTGTCATCAGTACTTAATTTCATGTATGTGTAATGTTTATTTCACATGCATTTACATTTCAACATTGATACTATATGTTTGGAATAAGAAATCTACTCAGTCGGTTACTACAAATAGTGAATGCAAAGAATGACTAAAAGTTTTTAAGGGTACTGATTCACCCCTCCCCTCTCAATACACACCCTTTCCATTATCTTAACATTGGGCCAACAAATACATGCAATGAGATACTATTTATAACAAAAAATAGACAGACTAAATGCAAACACACTAAAGTACAAACATATTAAATGCTATTTCTAACAAAAAACAATATAATAAGATGGATGCAAAGTATGAGGAAATAATAAATAGTAACCAGCGATTAGTAAACAAAGAGATATTAATAGAAACATAGATAGATATTATATAAAAAATATTTAATCAGTGACAAAACCTGCAAAGTTACACCAATAGTATAATAAATAGGTATAATATGAGATGTTATTATTTGAAACCTATAAGAACCAAACTAGCATAGGGCTAAAAAATTGATTAGAATAAAACCTACACTAAATGTTAGAGTGATATAACTATAAAGCCTTGCGGTTTCCCGAGAGAGGTTGAAGTTAGATCTTGAAAAAAAACTTGAAATGAAGATTATTAAACTTAGATCTGGCGGTAATCCATCCAAAACTAGTTATAAAGAACTATAAACTGGGTTTGGTAGTAAACCATCCAAACCCCCAAAAAATTTAAATCCTAGAAACTAAAACCATATCTAAAATAAGAAAGGAGATAAGAAAGAGCTGCAAAAAATGTTAGATCTACAAAAAATGGAAAACCTACAAAAAAAAGTTAATCAATCAAAAAATAAAAAAAGGATTTCTTCTTCTCAGACGAGATATCCTTCAAATGGTACCTTCATGAAAATTCTCAAAACAAGGATTAGCCTGCTTTGATACAATGTAAGAAAAATATAAAAATGAAAGGAGATAAAGGAAATAATCCAAGTGAGTGAAGCAAAAGGAAGCATTTTACCATAAACATAATGAATGAGAGATTTCTTCAAGATCTATCACCAAAACCATCAAGATGCTCCAAGATCAACACAATGAGACAATTATTTTCAAAGGGTAAAAACTAAGAAAAACCCCTTGTGCATATAATATGAATGAGACAAATAATCCCAGAGAAAGAGAGAGAATGTGATCAAGAAGTTCATTACAACAATGAGAGAGCAAGAGTTGATAATGTGAGGAAAAAATAATAGAAGTGAGAAAATTGTTGTTAAAGTGTGTGGAGAAGCATTTCTTAACTAGAGACGAGTGATGGAGTTTGAATGTAACTCCCATATTCTATGAATTCCACATTCATATTAAGTGTGTGCCAAATGTGAGAATCCTCTTAAGGAGGAATAAGCTAATTTCCTTAATAAATGAAATAAAAGAAATGAGTTGTCCTCCCACTTGAACTAGAGGAAATTTTTTATTTTAGGATACCTTGGCTTATCCATATTTAAATAATACACCAATGAAAGATTATTAATTCTACCAGTTTCATTGTTGGGTGACATTTCTTCTGTGACCTCTTTTTCCACTATGTCTACCTATGGTGTGATTGGTGTAGAAGCCTCTTTTTTGCCCTCTAATCCTACTGGTGGGTTGGAGAGGGTGAGAAATAATTTGGGCATTCTTGTTACTAATGGTGGTAGGATCTTTAGTGGAGTTGTGCATCCTGGGACCACTTCACATAGACTTGGTACTTTGGTTGCCCCAAAGCCTCTTGCTAATGGATGCAATATTTCTAGTGTTGCAAAGTGTGCTACTGTTATCCCTTCAAAGGATAAATCTCAACCTATAGCCTATTCCAAGTAATCCCCAGTGGTGGTGCATGGCTTGGAAGTGGTGGGCAATTTAGATTTTTACAAGTGTTGCAAGTTGGTTTGTAGATTCACTATCTTTTGGCCCTCTTTTCTTGATCTGCACCGTTGGGTGTTTGATTCATGGAGACCTTTAGTCTCATGTAACATCGATCTTTTCCCCTATGATATGTGGGTGTGGGGATTCACTCTCTCTTGGACAAACCCTAGACAACCTCCTTGAACCCTCTTACTAAACCACTCAGTGTGGCTCCAATGTGGGTTCATCTCTCCAATCTCCTCCTACATTTTTGGGAAAATATTACTACTAGGCCGTTGGCAATTCTATGGGTGATTTTTTTAAAGGTGAATGAAGCTAAGATTGCGATGGGCCTCTCTACCTTTCATCACATTCTGATTGACATTTTCATCTCTAATCCCCTCTCTGAGGAGGTGGTTCTCATGGTAGGGGAAATCCCATGGGATCAATTGCCGGATTATGAGGGCCTCTCATTTTGACATTGACGATGCTTTTCCACTGGTCATTTGACCATAGATCATTCTCTTTCACATTAAAGAGGTACTTCCATTTGATGGCAAGATATAAATGATGATCATTTAACTGTTCATACATCTAAATATTCCTCTAATGAATCTTCTTAGGCTGATGATAACTCCCCATAGGTTTATTCTTCTACTAAGCTAGCATCCTCTGACCTAGTGGATCTGACCTCACCTCTTGCTGTTATGCAATCCCCTCTAGCTATGTGAACCCTTCTCTGATTGCTATTTCTCCTGGTTCATGTCAACCCTTTGTTGTTGAGTTACAAAATTTTCAACATTTGATTCTTGTTGTTAATTCTCTCTTGACGAGGGATCTACCATAGCCCCCTTTTGGTGGGGACCCTATTGGAAGTATTTCCTGGGTGGCTGTTCGTAGGCAAAGAAAAAATCACTCTAAAAACTCTCACTCTCCTCTCGAGGTGGTGGGTGAGATATCTAATCATTCTTGAAATGGATTAGAAGCTATGATGCTAGTCTATTGTTAATGATATTTCTTGACCTTGTAAATAGTTGTTTTGGACTAACCTTGGGATGTGGTGGTGTAAGGGTTACAACCCTTGCTAGGTTGCTTTAATAATAAAATAAAATCACGTGATCAATCATAATTTTTTCCTCTATGATCATCTTCTAAAAATAACAAGCCTTATATGATAATTCATTTCAAGAGTGTCATATTTATTGTAATATTTATCAATTTAATCATTTCCACTACTATTTTATCCTTTGTCCTTTTGAGGACAAAATCCCATTTTTATTCATCATTTATGGTGCATTCACAGATGGAGAAACCTAAAAAATAATAGTCCAACCTTGTAAAAATAATCACATAGAAAAAAAAACAACTCAAACAAAAGCAAGGGATAGAGAGAATGCAAGATCGGAGTTTCATATTAATCCAGATTCATGAAATTACATCAAATTGGCCAGAACCATGCATGCTTACATTCTAGGCATACATGCCTGATTACAACTTGAATTCTCAGTCATTTACAATTCTAACCTTCAAGAGGTTGTCTATCTAAAAGAAACTTAACTAGAGATCAATTACATCAATTTATATACATTCGTAACACAAACAAGTCGGCCAAGAATGACCATACTCTACAAGGTAGGAAAATGGAATACTAAATATAGTTCAGGGCCCAAATCATGAAGAAATACCATAGAAAGGTATGAAATGAACATTTCACCCAAAGAGAGGTCGACCATAATTCCATGAACATCAAATGGTATGCCAAGAAGGTGCACAATCCAAGGAAAAAGGTTCACAAGATTGGAAAACTCCATCAAGCCGTGAAATGTGAAGAACAAATAGGTCTAGGGAAAAATCAAAGAAGCCTCCATTCAGAAGAAGTAGATCAAGGTACGAAACCAGATAATGATAAAAAAAATGTGAAGAACATGCCATGAGGTACACAACCAAAAATGAGCTAAATTGGAGGAATGCCACAAAAAATACTGAGAATGGCTAACAAGAACACCTGAAAATAAAATATTTTTGGTTGATGCAAGATTACCAAAGAACCCAAGATGATCCTGCATCAATTTCCTCACTTCTCATCCTATATCTTGCATTTATTTTCCATAGTTGCATAGTTGTTTTTGACTCTCAATGAATAACTATTGAATTCATATTGTTCCTAACAATATTGAGCCAAGTGAATCGTTCTCCTTGTAATATGAGTGGGGAATAGGCACAAGTGTCCTAGTTTGTATACATAGACTATTAGACCCTATTTTACAAACTTACATTTTCATGGGCCCAACTCCTTGCATCTTCATTTTGATTTGGATGTCTAGAATATCTGATTTGTATGCATTTAATTAACCTATACTTTTATCATATAATTTCTAAATTTCATGCATTAAAGAGATCTAGTTCATTCTTGCATTTGCACATTTCAAAAAAAGTACAAATAAAAAAATATTTCTTTTTCATGCATTATTATTTATGTTTAGAATAGTTCCTTTATGATTTGTTTCATTACATTAACTTCTTTCATTGCAAGTTTCTATTTTCTTAGATTAGCAAAATGTCAAATTTCCTTTTAAGAGACTTTACTGCCTTTGATGATCCATTCAGTACCTATGTCTTTGATATGCTTAATTTTTACATTTCTCATTATAACATGCTAGTGCAAGAGAAAACTATCAATACTTCCCTTACAAGAATACTTTGGTACAAGAGGATATTCTTAGGCTGCAAGGATTTATGATATATGAAAATCTCCTTTACGAATCTTTAAATGATTCCTCTCTCCAAGCTTCTCTCCTTAATGAGGATATATTGGCTCAAGAAGATATTTTTTTTTAACACTTCTCTCAATGATCTCCCTGTTTGGGATGAACCATTAAAGAATGATTTTGTTTTTTCTCTTAATATGTACCTCCCCCATGAAACTACCTTAGTAAAAGAGGATGATACCCTAGTAGAAGAGCTTGATATGATTGAAAATTCCTTTAATGACACTTCACCTTCTATTCATTTCTATAACTTTCCCTCAAGAAATGAGGAATTAATGAGTTATGTTTGTCCCTCTCCTAAAATTTACCCTAATTTGGTAGATGAGGATGATATCATTGATGTCCTCCCTTCTAATAAAACCTTGGAGAATAAAGAGCCTAGAATCAAGTTAATGTCATTCATTTTTGGGTAGTGAGAAACCTAAAGTAGTTGTCCATTTTTGTCAAGCTATCCCTCAACCCCAAAACAACCGAGTGATTTTTGTAAAGGGTTCTACACAACCTAATTATCATATAGTAGCACAAACATATAACAACAATCCTTTCCCCCCTCATCCTTCATAACATGTTAGTGATAAATATGATCTTGTTGAGATAATTCATGACACTTTATCGAGGATATCCCTTTTGGATTTATTTAAAACTGCACCTACATGTCATATGATGATCCAAGAAACCTTGAAAAAATTTGTTGCATCCCATCCTATTAGTTCAAATGAGGTAGCGACCGTTATTAAACCAAAGGAAAAAGTTTAATTCCACCAACAAGATTTACCCCTTTTAGAAGTCCAATAATGATGAGATCCCCTCATGATTGTTGTCCTTATAAATGATAATTCTATAAGATCTACTCTAGTTGATAATTTTTTAGCCCTTAATATGTGTAGCATTGAGTTGTTGCATAAAATAAATGTGGATTCTTCTCTTATTCAACCTGATTCCACTCCTCTTTGTGGCTTTGATAATATTGGTAAACTATTGTTAGGTACATTTACATTGACTATTAAAATAGGAGATAAAATTATACCCATGATTATCCATGTCATGTCCAATACTCTCACATACAACCTTCCTCTATGTAATACTTGGACTCATGATATACAATTTGTCCCTTCTACTCTTCATTGCAAAGTCAAGGTTATCTACAATAATATAATGTATACTATAGAAGTCGATGACAAAATACAAATGTGATATCAATCTCATTCAATTTCTTCAATTCTCTCTCCAATACACATAAATATACCATCTTCTCCTAAATCTATTCCTTCACTTAAGGAGGTTTATTAAAGAGGTGATTGTGGATCATTAAACTTTACACCCATATTTTGTAACAAAAATAAAATCCTTGAATTTGAGACTCAAACCTCTGATTCAAACGCATGTATGGATTTTTATTTGGATGTTTAAATTTTAATCCAATTCAACCTATCCTTTTGAAATTTCAACTCCTAAGGTTTATGATTATAATGTACACATTTTAGGATGTTAGCAAAAAAGCTTTGGGATTTATAAGAAACCTTCATCACACTTATTTATAGATGGTTTAGGTTCCCAACCTTCTCCTTTATTAATGTCTCATCCTCCATTGTCTAATGCATCTATTTCTTCTATATGTCACTTTAAAAAAGATAGCATTTTGTTAGACCTTCTTCATGCCAACTTAATTACCCAACCCAAACAAAAGAAGAAACGTAGAAAAGATCTTGAGAATTTGCCTTTTTGTATATATTGTTAATATCACTTCCACTCTAGGTTGAATGTAGAATTTTATGTTATAAAATTCAACAACACATTGATGATGATATCATTTATGTAAGAGGAAAAAATGAGTAGTATCTAAACCTTGGTCATCTTAAATAATATCTAAGTTCCCATTATGTTATTCCTCACTACATGACATTGCTAGCATATCCCTTGGGGGCTCATTGTCATTCATGGTTGTAAAATTTTAGGTGCAATCATACTTTGCAAGAATCATAATAGTCTTTCTTATCATTATATCTATGCCTAGGGGTTAAGGGTAGTGTTTCAATCCTTTCTAAGGATCCATTTTCCCTTGGTTGAGTGGTATTTATTTATCATGTGATTTCCTTTCTTGCATAGTTTTTTTTGTTTTTCTCAAGGATTGTCTCTAATTCCAAGAGGTTTATATCCTTGATTACGTATGTATATCATAAATAAATCCCTTAATTGGGACCAAAAGTTTGTTATCCATCATCAAGGATACCTTTACCTTGCAATGGAGAAAAGTGTAAATTCTTGTTCTCCTTCCCCTCTTTTGGTCAATGATTTTTTTTTTTTTCAATATATCCTCTTGGAGGTATACATATTCAAGAAAAGATCTATTTATCCTCTTGTGCATCCCTCAAAAGAGTCCCTTTATACATGCTGAAAGAGATATTTATACACCCATCTCCTCCTTGGCATACAAGAGCTATGTCCTCTTTGGCTTTAATTGTGTGTACATTGTTTCTTAAAGGATATCTCCCTAGTGTTGATGGTATTTATCCTTATTTTTATCTTCCTTAAGATGCCATCATAGCCCCATATTTCTATCATAAGTGGGGGCATATATACATGGCCTTCTTGTTTTCAAATAGTGTAGGATTTTTTGTATGAACATTATGCTTTGTTTGGGTATCCTTATTTAAAATACTTATGTTGAGTCTACTAGAATAAAGAAAATTTATAGGGCCAAATGAATCTCCTTCACAACAATTGGAAAATTTTCTTGCATGCAATGCTTTGCTTGATTATCCTTGGGATTGGTTGACTAGCATATAACAACTTGCTAGACTATTTTTACCTTTCCTTAGTAAATATTTTCAAAATGTGTTGGCTAGCATAGCACAAATTTCTATCCTATCAACTCTATTTGTAAAAAAATATCTCTTGGGATGAGTGGATTAGCATAATACAACTTTCTTTTAACTCTTCCTCCTCTCTTCACATGGATCACCTATCATAATACAAATTGATAGCCCGCGGAATACATGGTTTCCTTTCTCTCTCCTTCATGATCCTATAACATAGAACACCTTTCTAGTTGGTTGGTATATTGTTTCTTTTATTTGATGTATTCTCTTTCTCTTTCCATGTGACCACTTGTGCTATGGAAATAACATTCTCAGAATGATATTAGAAGTTGATACCTTTTGATTATTAAGGTCTCTTCAACTAGTTTACTTGGAGGCTTTGTGTATCTTTTTTCTTTGTTTTATTTTGTATGATCTTGTATGTGGTTTTATGAGTTAATATCCTAGGGTTTGGGGGTTTATTCCCTTGAATTTAGTTATGTCTTACCCCTTTACAACCTTTACCATGTTTCTCTCTTTCTTCTACTTTACTGTGAGTATGTGTGTAGGCTTATAATACTAAATGTAGATTTGTAAATTTCATTCCTATGTAATTAATTCCTCATCTACATCATGTTTTAATATTTATGGCCTCCCATATCCAATCCCATTATTCTAGCTCAATTTAGACCAAAATTCTAGCTTCTTCTTGATATTTTGGACCTCAGGTCCCAATTAAGGCCTACATTGGGCAACCTTCTCCCCACAATCTAGACCAAAAATTGAATCACACAATGGTTAGGATGTGGGAGTGTGAAACCTAAGCTCATTTTAGTTTTCTCTAAAATAATCAACTTGAAATACTAGGGAGAGATATAAAAACAAGCTTACCACTCTCATTTGTACATACACAAGATCCATTTACACACCAAGCTCAAGAAATCAATCATAAAAAAACCAAGGCCTTCTTCTTTAGATCTATCATTTTGGAAAGATTCAACAACCTTGAAGCAAGCATGCAACCATGCATTCATAATTTTCCTCTTAGGTATTGCTGATTCATGTTATTACATTAACACTTGTGGTCACATTCAAAGAGAATTGGATCAACAAGGTCTAAGACATCTCAATTCTCAGATCTAGCCTCTACTACCTAATGAAACATTTTCAATTACATTTTTATTTCATGGTTAATTCCTCTATCACCCTAAATTGTAAGAACCTATAATTAGATGCTCAATTAGGCCCAATTTTATCATGCATGGTCTCTCACATTGATTTCAGGTACTTCAATACTAATTCCAATTTTCATTCTGACATCTCCTCATTAATTGGGACCCCCTATTTACATTTCATTGATTTTTAGAAAAAATAGGCCAACCTAGTCGGTCTATTCTTAGGAATAGGTCGACCAAGTTAGACTATTCCCTCATAAACATTTCAAAATTTTAACTAGAGGTTGGTCTCAATGGTTAATTAAGAAATCCAAATTCCCATTAGCCTCCTTCAATTTTTGAGCTGTGAAATGTTTGTGAGAGGTATATAAGAAACCTACCTCTCCTCATTTTAGTAACAATGAAGAAAGAAAGAAAATATTCATGATAGAAAGTATACAAATTCAAGATCTTCAAGTTCTTAAACATTCCAATATATCTTCAAGTGAATATTCTCTATTTTAAAAAGCTTCTCTCCCATTTTTTAAAGTAGAGGAGATCACAATCAAGGAAGATGAACATCTCCATCCATTCAAGTATTCAAGTCTTTAAATTTCATTGCATCCTCATTCTCCATATCAAGAATTTTGGAAAACTACAAAATTCATTTTGCAAGGAATGTATTTCATGATTTCCTTTTAAGGTTTTTATGTGGAGTCAAGCTATTGCATCAACTTTTTCAATTACATTCAAAGAAGCATTTGTGTTGCCAAGGTATAAGAAACTTCATGTTTTAGATCTAGCCTCTGATCTATATTAGCATGCTTTTATTTATTTTATTGTAATTTCAAGGTTGATTCCAAACTGAGTTTCCACATAGGAAAAACCCTCTCTACACAAAAATTTCCTTTATTTTTGTGTGCAAGAAAAGGTGGCACCAATACCAGGATCAAATCTAGAAAGTTCAAGACATTGGTTACAATTTGAAACTTGAATTGTTAGAAAGTACAAGAAATGAGCTGACCAAGTTGCTATAGTCCTAGGACTAGGTCAACCAAGTTTCCATAGTCCCTATAACTTTTCTTCAAATTTGGTCTAAAGGTGAGTTATAGTCTTTGGTTATTAGATCTAGTTCTTGAATTACTCTATTAGTTCTCAATAATATTATGCATGCAAAAAACTATATTTTCCTCCTTCCTAGCCCTATAATTGAATTTATCAATCACTTTTACCTAATCAACCCTTAATTAAAGTGAAGGATAATTGCACACAATTATCACTTAAGTATTGTTGAGCCTAGTTAGTCATCTCCCTTCCAATGCAACATAGGAGATAGACCTAGGATCTTTAGTTTACCCATTTGAGCTAGTGATCATTATTTCTTATGTTACATTTTGGTGAGCCCTACTAGTCATAACAATTCCAATTATTATTTGGTGTTTAGATCTCATTTTTGTGGATGGTATTGTTCCATTTTATATATTTAGTTCTGATTTTTAGTCTTATTTTTGCATTCATTGGTAAAATAGACATAAAAATTGCACATTATTATCCAATTTTTCATAGATCTATCCATTTCCTTAATGTCACTTCCCTTCCTATCCATTTGAATATTCTTCTCTTTAGAGATGAGGAGTTAATGAATGATGTTTTTACCTCTCCTAAAGGATCCCCTATTCATGAAATTACTTGGGAAGAAGAGGATAATATCCTTGATTCCCTTCCTTCTACAAATGAAACCTTAGAAAATAAAAATCTTGATCAATTCAATACCATGTTGAGATCATTTTTGTCATTGATGTCAAAGTTTCTGATTTAGAATATTGTGCTCTAGATGATGTACTATATTGACCTATCCTATATAGTGTAGTATGTTCATGAGTTGTATGGAATTGATCCTTGATCTAATCGTGGTAGTACTTATTTTTGGTGGTAACATTGGAAGATAGTTAGTAAATAATAAATAAGATAAATATTTTTGTATTGGCTATTGTGTTCTAAATCTTACTAAGAGTATCCTTGCTATTCAAACATTCATGCAGTATGTTACAGGTTTATCACTTCTACTCTGATCATGTACATATACAGTTAATATTTTTATTACAAGTGGTGCTAAATTTAATAATATCAAGACATGGTCTTGGTTGTGGCATCCCCATTGTCTCTAGGATATATATTTCAGTAATTATTTTATGTATTCAACTTATCTTATGTATTAACTAGCTTTGGGTCCCCTAGTAACATGGAACAAATATCTTACCATACTACCTATCTTTTGGGTATGATGCTAGCATGATAAGATTTAATGAATATTTCAAGAATATTTCTCAGGATGACATGTTTTCTAGGCCAACTCATAATGGAATTCTATTGTTCTACGAGTATATATATAAAACATATTTTTGATTCAAAAGATGTTGGTGAAGTAGGAAATACAAATTGTGAAGTTGTGTGAAGGTGATTTTAGGGTTATGCAAAAATGAAAAGGATAGTGAGAAAAGGAGGTTATACAAATATTGTAAAAAGAGGATTTTTGTAGTCGATTCCCATCTAGATCTAGTGCACATAGTTACCGTGCTCTTACCTCAAATTGAATTAAAGTTTGTATAGATGCAACTCCATTAGTTCATATTTTGATTGTGAGACCATTTTTTATAATTATTTATTTTTGTATTCTGGGTAGTTAGCCACACTAAAAGTGAGCCTACCTGTAGTGAGAATCTTGACAGCAATCCTCCATTATAAAAATCAGCTTAACCAATATCACCCTAACTGGTGTTTCATATTCGAGAATTAGAATTCTCCATGGTTTTTTCCATCTTGGGTTTTCCACATAAATCTACTGCTCTTTGTGCATGGAATTCTTATGTGATTTCATGTTCATATCTATTTTATCTATTTGATTGATTTGAGGTTACTCCGGATTGATTACATTTAATAAATTAATTTTATGATAACCGATTCACCCCCCTCTTAGTTATCTAGACTATTTAACAATTGGTATCAGACCTTGGTCCCTTGTAGAGAAATCTTTACCACTTGAGGGAGATCTTGGTAGGTTGAATAGATGACTAGAGAATATTATTCTGATGAAGAAGTGCAGGAAATGGTACATGATATGGAATGCACAGAATTTGAAAATGAAGAACTGAATGGAAATCTGAAGGAGGTGAATATTTGTATCAATAAACTAAGGGAGAAAATTCAAAAATTCAAAGAAAGACACAAAGAAGTCATCAAAGAGTTAAAGGAATCAAAATAAAATGTTGTAAATATGAAGCTACAATTGTAAGACTGCAAGAAGATTGAAGAAAATCTTAAAGACGCCATCAAACATAAAATAGAAGAAAATGCGAAGTTAGACCAAGAGATAAGGATGTTGAAATCATAAGTAAGAGTTTGTGAGAGAAACATAACTCTAGAACAACTTTTGGCAATGCAGAAAATTCACAAGGATAAGGAAGGGGTAGATTTTTTGGGTGAGAACTCAAATCAAGATATCAAGAGTAAAGATAAAAAAAGTAAAGCTGATGTGAAATATGAAGTTACAAGAAAAGTATAGAACATTGATACACTGACAAAAGGATATATAGTCAGGAAACCAAATGCTTAAAGGTAATTATCATATAATGGTTATTTTTTTCAATGAAAAGTTTTTGGACATAAGCCCATAGAGTGTAGAAGAAATATGTAACAAAATATTCAATGCTTTAAATGTCACAAGTTTGGTCATAAGGAAAATCATTGTAGAAGTCAATTTCTGAAACTAGTTAGGATGAATTGAATGAATAATATTTTTCATGGTTACTAATATTGATGTCATGGTTATGGTCAAAAAGATAATTAGTGCAGATGTCAAGCACACTCATTAAATTAAAGACAAAGAAATATCAGATGTTACAAATGCAGTCAATCCAAACACTTTGCTAACACATGTAGATGTGTAATTGCTTTGGTTTGATCCAAAAATGAAATGAAAATTATAGAATCAGAAGAGTCCAAGAAGGAGACATTTATGGTATAGAAGAAGGGAACATGTGAAGGAAGCTTGTCTGTGGCATCAAATTTTGGTGAGAGTTCTTCCAGAATCTAAGCCAATTTAGAAGGAGTTTTTTACAAAGCATATTTTTTCTTTCTCCCCTCTCCAAAATAAGATATTATATGTTTTAGGTATAATTAAGTTTGATTTGAATGATTGGAATGCAAAGTACAATTACTAGCATCATCAATACACTTTTTGGCAGGAAAAATCACCATGAGTAATTAAGGATAAAATGGTAGAGTTTTCAAATAATTTTTACATCTTGCAAAGAAGAAATCAAAGTATTGTAAAGAGAAAAGAGTTGAAGAAGAAATATCAAGAGAGAACATGGAATCCAGGTTGATTGTCAAATATTCAAGTGATAGTATTCAAATGAAGCTAAAAGGAGTCGAGTTAGATGAATTTGATAATCAAGAGATAAGGAAAATAGAAAATGGGTTGAATGCTGATGTATTGCTGAATATCAAAACCTTGGGTATGGATTTGTGGGGATAATTCATGTGGTTTGATGATAAAGATTGTATCCTATTATGTTGAGTCACATTAAGGATGACAACATATTTTTGGGAAAAACCTATCTGGTCACTAAGGAACTCATGGAGGCCATTATTTTTTTTTGCTGCATTGGTGACCTCCCTGGAAAGGAAAAGATAAATTAAATAGACGATGAGGAACTTATTAGTATTGATAAAGATCCCTGAGCTTTATTGATTAACACTATTGATGATTCCGCAGTCAAGTATGTTTCATATGGGATCACTTAAAAAATTTACTTTTGAAATCATGAAGGTTCTACCTTGGCTGTTGCTATATATCTTGCACACAATATTGTTAAGGAAAATTAACAATTTGATTTGTGTAGTCTGTTAATGGAGAATTTAATGGAAAATATCAAAATGTCTATGGCTGAGGGCTACTCTTTCCATTTTGGATATTTTATTATGTATGTGGTATTCTACTTTTTGAATTCATTATCAGTGAAGAAAAATGTTGTGTGGTTATCCAACATCCTAGTTGGAAAGCAAGTGTACAGTTACTTGGAATGTATGGAAGATAAAGAAAATACATGTAGATTTTATTTCTTGTCATTGCAGATGTATCTGTTCTCTGGTCTAGTATTATCTACTGCTATGCCTATTAGTCTTTTTTTCATTTTGGAGTTTTTTTTTTTTTTTTCATCAATGAAAAATGGGGAGATTGTTGAGATGATATGACATTGTTGTCATTGATGTCAAAGTATGTGATCCAAAATGTTGTGCTCCAGATGATATACAATATTGGTTTTGTTAGACATATTGTGTTTTTGCTGGCAATATTGTCATTGATATCAAAATATTCATACTGACTACTTGGTAGTATTGGTTGGGCAGTTGTGGTTATCAATACATTATTGATAAAGTATTAGTGGTTTTGGTTTTATATAGAACATGTTCAATATGTACAATTTTGGTGCTCATTGACAAGTGTACTTGATTCTACTTATGGATTACATCTTTTGGTATACTTGTATACTTTTGGCATTTGGAGTTGCTTGGAGATTTTGTTAGTATCTTGTCTTCTAGGTGTTCTTGCCTCCTAGTCATTCTTGCATTTTATCAAAAGTTATGGTAAAATAATTATATCTTTGTTCAGGACATGTTTTTATCAATTCTCATCTATCAATTGGTTTATAAGTTTTGTTATGGAAAACATGGTCCCATTTGTTGCATTCCAATGGCTCCAGAATTCTTAGTAAATATAATATGAAGCATGACCTATATTTAGGTCCTTTGGTAACATGTTGTAAATATTTCTAATGTATGTCATAGATTTAGGATCAGGGGCAACATGTTAAATATAATCATAATATCTTTTGTTTTGTGGTCGACATGTTTTGTGGCTTGGTCAAAATTTGTGGCTACCCTATCATATATATATATATATGTATGTATGTATACATATACATATACATATACATATACATATACATACATACATACATACATATATATATACATACATACATACATACATACATACATACATGTATACATATACATATACATATACATATATATATATGTATGTATGTATATGTATATGTATATGTATATGTATATGTATATATACATACATACATACATACATACATACATACATACATACATACATACATACATACATACATATATTGATGACATTATTTTTCATTAGTATGCATTAAACACTTTCAGTAAACATACACCAAAAGACAAGACAAAGAGCAAACCGAAAATACAGATATCATAGATCACCGACAACTGCTAAGTACAAAGAAAACCGACGACACAGTTTTATGTGTAAACCAAAAATGCAAAGTGAAAAGGAAAAAGAGGAACCCAATAGTGAAACCCAAGAGAATAGTTAAAGAGAAAAATGAGAGAAAAATCAAAGTACAAACCAAGAGATAGTTCAAGAAAGGAATACCAAGAGACATTCTATCTGACTCTAGAGCATAACAGACTGACAAAAACTGAAAGTCAGTTACATCTCGCAAATAGTGGATCTGACTTCCACATCAGATAAAACATTCTTATTCTATTTATAGAGTCTTGATTTGTTTTTATACCATTACTTTAGGGACAAGAAACATTATTGTAAGTGTTTTAATCAGTCTAACTGATTTAAAACAAATAGACTAGGAGATCAAGGTAAGGTTCTAAACCTGTGATCTTAGAGTTAATATTGTTTTACATGAAACTCAATTAGGTCAATCTATCTTATAAATAGATGTTGTAATCATTAACTATCAACAAGGAGAGGATGAATGTATCCTATGATCACATCTATGGATCAAATTGAAAGTTCAAGAAACTGCTTATCAACTAAAAAGAGTCGATAACCAGTATGCATGATTAAAACACATGGACAAATTATACAACATTTGGAAGATTTGGTCGCATAGCTTTAAAATATATGAGATAGTGGACAAGAAAGTCTAGAGGCTAGACTAACCCTGGAATGACATACTTACACTGTCATAAAGTTGGTCATCTCAAGAAAGACTGCAGAGATCGAATGATAAAGACCAACACATTCCCCAATGGAAATACCATTGAAGACATCCAAAAGATGAGAAACAAAATGTGGAGGAAATCTACAAACAATGATGAAGCTAGACCAAGCAATGAAATTGGTGACACCCTATCCAATGGATATGGTGACATCCCCACCCCCACCTAAGTAGAACAAGTAAGTATGGAACTATATTACACTAAGTAGTATTTTACATCAGTTCCATAATATGTTGATAAAATGCCAAATTAGCATAAGAAAGATGCATCATGATATTACTTGTTAAAATTTTGTGAAAGCTATTTCATTGGTTAATACATACCAAAATGCATCGGTATACACTCAAAGCTAAAAATGTCTGCACTTATCGAGAATCATCAGTTAAAATGTAAAAGCTAAGTGACTAGTGTAAATCGAGACTCGTCGGTAATTAAGCAAGTTGAAAAAAGTTTTTTTTGCAATACACCGAAACCTGTCGGTAAAAGCAAGAAGTTAGACGACTGATCTGAAGCATCGCGTTGTCGCCAAAGAGAAGAAAGTTCATTAGAACAAGGGAAGATATTGAGGACATCAAATAGGATGAAGGTGTTCACAAGGAGAAGACTAAGATCCCTAAAACCATTGATGAAATATGTGCACTATTGATCAAATTAGGATCAATTAATGAGTTAAAAGTGAGAAGATGGTTAACTCTAGATCCCTTGGAATAGAACAAGATTGAAGAGGCAATCATCAAAATGATGAGTAAATTTAAATATGTACCAATACAATTCTATGAAAATATACCCAATGCACTATATGATAGAATATCTGCCAGATGGACATATGCATTGAAGAATGAGAAAGAGGTAAGGGAAAGAGTCCTTGTATCTCTTATGCCTTCCAAATCCAAAATGGAAGAAATCAAGGAGATGATGGAGAAGCATACACATGAGTTTTCACCCAATAGGAGATCTTACAAGATACTTGATGGAAAGATAATATAGATAGAGAAGGAAAACAACATAATATGGAGCAAGGTATTCAACAGACCTACTAAGGAAGCAAGTCCTGAAAGAAAACTTGTGACAAATGAACCACACAAGGATGATCAGGCTAATGAGAGTGCCAAACCAATTATCATCACAAATTTTGAATTGGACAAAAATGAAATGGACACCACAGGCAACAAGGATATGGATGTTGTAGATGAGATATGGCTAGACACCACTATGGACAAAATTGTGGAAAACATAGTCATTGACATAACCGATGATCCAACAGAATAAATAAAGAAAGATGAAGATGCCACTGTTAACAAGGACAAAAATGATGAAGAAGATACTACAATTGACATTTCACAGGTGAATATACTAGGCAACATGCCAATATTGATGCAAGCCATTAATGAAATTCAAGAAAAAGACAAATCACCTGACAAAGAATCAAGCATTCCTGAGGATGCAGGGGATGGAGGAAAGAAAGACAACACCGATGAATAGAATGTCATTAGGGACACTCAAATTGTAACCAAAACTGACAATGTTACAGAAGGAGATTTAAAGAAAATAGATGGAGACAACACTGAGAAGGATACATAGAAAAAGGAAGATGAAGTGCATAAGGATAGCGATGAAGGAGAAAAATAAAAAGATGACATTCCTAAGGTAACCAAAAAAGTTTCTATAGATAATGTAAAGGTTGATGTGGAGACATCCACTCAAAACTGACAAGATGACACCAAAGCACATCAGAAAAAAGAGGAAACACTACAATTCACTTCATCAAGCACAATAGACAAAGCCAAGAAGATGGTTATGGTCCTACATTCAAGTGAAGCTCAGAAGAAGAAGAAGAAAACCAAGAAGACTAAGTTGGAAGTCACTCTAGATGAGATAATTGAGATACCCAAATGTGATCCAACTACACTAGACTATGAAGCACTTAAAGAGTACTATGAAATATTCCAAAGGAAGGCACTATAGGAGAAGCTAAGGAAGGAGCACCAAGACTCCATGGTACTAGAAACAACTAGGGACATCTTGCAAAAGATTATAACCGATGTTGATGTTGATCAAAATAAACTTATCCTTGATCAACTAGCCATTCTCACCGAGGCCATTACAACACAAAACATTGATGTAGAAAAGGCAATTAAGGAGAGAGAAGATAAGAAATATCAGCACAAACTTGTTGAAAAGATCAGCCAAGAAGTGGTAAAAAACAAGGTAAAGCTTTCATAATTAGTGAGTGAACTAGATCCAATAATTGCTGAAGCTATTTCCTTAATACAATGATTAAGCACAATTGATAAATTCACTAAGGATCATAGTGATAAAATAGAAAAGTTAGATTCTGATCTAGCTACTAGTGCAAAAGGCTTAACCACTAAGGACAATACAATAAAGTTGCATTATGAGAAAATTGTTGAGGAAAAAAGGTTAAGACATGAATTGCAGGAAGCAGAAACAAAATTTAGGGATGAGGTCACTGAGTTCCAATCTCAACTTCTACCAAACCTAACACTTCTTCAACAACATATCAGTTCAACAAGACAAATGATAGCCACCCCCGAGATGTCTGTAGCAGACAACATCTATGATATCCATTCAAAGATCACACTCGAGAACATGGCTCTAGAAAACCTGAAGGACCAATGTGAGAAGATGATGGAGGACATGAAGACATCACACTCTCACATTTTTGATAAGCTATAAGGTATACACCTTTTCCCTTAATATCAAAAAAGGGGGAAAATAATTATATGTACAGAAAAAGAACAAAAAAGGGGAGTATAATAGTACAAGCTAAATAGAAGAAGAGTATCATGTACATACACTTATACTATACCAACATATGCATAGGGGGAGTCATGAAATGAATAAGGAATATATATGATGTACACACTTAACATTTTGTTAGTATTTTGCACATATCAGTTTTTGATACTAATGTCAAAGGGGGAGATTGATGACATTATTTTTCCATTAGTATGCAAAGAACACTTTCGGTAAACATAAATCAAAAGAAAAGACAAAGAGAAAACCAAAAATACAGATATCATATATCACCAAAAATTGCTAAGTACAAAGAAAACCAACAACACAGTTTTGTGTGTAAACCAAAAATGCAAAGTGAAAAGGAAAAAGAGGAACCCGACAGTGGAACCTGAGAGAATAGTTAAAGAGAAAACCGAGAGAATAGTCAAAGTACAAATTGAGAGACAACTCAAGCAAGGAACTCCGAGAGACAGTCTAACTAACTTCAGAGCACAACCGACCGACAGATACTGAAAGTCAGTTACATCCCACAAATAGTGGATCTGACTTCCACATCAGATAAAACATTCTTATTCTATTTATAGAGTCTTGATTTGTTTTTATACCATTACTTTAGGGACAAGAAACATTATTGTAAGTGTTTTAATAAGTCTAACTGATTTAAAACACATAGACTAGGAAATCAAGGTAAGGTTGTAAACCTGTGATCTTAGAGTTAATATTGTTTTACATGAAACTCAATTAGGTCAATCTATCTTATAAATAGATGTTGTAATCATTCACTATCAGAGAGGAGAGGATGAAAGTATTCTACGAGCACATCTATGGATCAAACTAAAAGTTTCAAGAACCTGAACAACAAAGGGTGAATTTGGTTATCAAGAACCAAGAACAGAGGCTACTGAGCAATAGAATTATTATTCAATCACATTAGGTGATACACTTATACATGTAATCTTAAATGGATCTATAATCAACAATAGGAGATTACATAAACCAGGTCAAAGTGTAATTTTCTTACATTCTAACAAGTGAAGCAAAGTGTAAAAATCCTTTTAAGGTAGATTTAACCATCCAATTGTAAATCTCTTAACCGAGTGCACACTAAACAGTGTTGCTAAAGCTCTTAATAGAGTAGACTTTAACAGGTCTCCACAGATACTCTTAACATGGTAGATCATCATAAGTGATCAACTTGTAAGCCTTAACTAGCCCCTTCCAATCTGTAGAGAGTGAAGAATTTGTGGGTGTCATCCCCACCGCAATTTTTACTTCCTAACAGGAGTTTTCTGCATTATCATATCTTGTGTTATGTGTCAATTACTTTCATGAATCTTTCTATGAATGTTCACATGCATCATTAAATTAATAGAATTGATATACCTTACATCAAGATAATATAGAATAGATGGTTGGATAGATAATTGGTTACCTAAAGGATAAAGGTTAAAAGATACAAAAGTTCTAGAGGTACTGATTCACCCTTCCCCTCTCAGTACACACTTCCCATTAATTCCACACACACACACACACACACACACACACACGATATCATTTTGTAGGAGGAAGTGTGAGTGTGTATGTATGGAATAATATGGTATGTATGCGAGATAGAGAACCAAAGGTGATATAGTGCAAGATTGTTTTGGTATATCAAGTTGAGTGATGCAAAAAGAAGGCCTTATATACTATGTTGTTGAAGTTGGTGGGTAAAAGTACTAAGGTGTGTCACACTTTAGGACAACTTATCAACACAAATAAATTTAAGTATTTCTAACTAAAAATTAGTTTTGGTCAAACATATGGTCTAGCTAAATTCATTCTAACTAAGCTAGATATGGGTCTCAACTTTTCTGATTGGAAGTGTCTATTGAATGCATGTTTTCGACAACTTTGGGTCCAATTACCAAAAATCTAAAATTATTTTAGAAAAGTGATGTTTCAACAACTCTTACTTATTTTATTGATATTTTAAAAAATAATATAAAAATACCCTTTTATAGATCTATAAGTGAACTTTTCTAAAAATATATCTTTTTAACATTTTAATTATTTTTATATTTTATATTTAATTTTTATTGAAAGAAGCCATCAACACAAAATAATACTGTTGATTATCTTGTCATGGAAAAATAGTAAAATTTATTTAAAATTTTTGGAAAAAAATATGATGCACTAGAAGAAAGAATCTATATTAAGAGGATATATTTTATTTCTATTTTGGATGAATTGTTAAGACAAAAGGTGACGTCGAATGGAAATATATATTTAAGTACATGTAAATTTTTAATTTTATATTTAAATATATATTTATAAAAATAGTGAAAAGATATATCCATGCACTAAAGTTTCAAGTTATCTATACACACAATAAAATGAATAAAAAAAATAATACTATATAAAGGTTGATAGATGTTGTAACTTTGATTTCAACATTTTATCAGCAAGTAAATTTTTATTTTTATTTTATTAAAAACTATAGTTCTATAATTTTTTTAATTTTTTACAAAAAATTACAAACATAAAATACATTAAAAATTAAAAAATTCATTAGTTTACATCATTTAAAAATTCTCAACATATATCCAACCTTTTAATGATTCAATTTAAAAATTTGAATCAATGTTGACCATTTCCTTTATAAAAGTGTGACATAACTGTGTACTTTTACCTTGGTGTATGCTATTAGAGGGTCTATATTGGATCTTTGTTATCGATGATTTATGTGCTATCAATTGGAACTATTTGATGTATAGTCAGATGTAATCTATTAGTTCACATTTTGTCAGTAAACATCTTTTGTATTGGCAATGAGCTAAATTGTATTGGCAGTTTGCCACATTTATATTTCAGGATAGTTAGCCCGAACGACAGTGATCCAACCCATAGTGAGAAAATTGAGATTAAACCCTTGTAAAAATCACCTTAACAAGTGTTCATTTCATGAGAATTATTTTCTCTGTGGTTTTTCCCAGTTTGGGTTTTCATGTAAATTTAGGTGGTTCTGTGTTGATGGTTTTTGTGCTTTCATGTTTATATTTATTATAAGTTTATGAACTATTTAAGTACTTACCAGTTCATTAGAAGTTTTAATAAGTCTTTATGAATAATTGATTCACCCCCTTAGTTATTTGACCTGTTCAACAATTGGTGTCAGATCTTGGTCCCTTGCAAATAGAGCTTAACCGCTTAAGGAAGATCTTAGTTGTTTGAACAAATGGAAGGAGGATACTATGATGATGAGGATTGATAGATCATGTTGAGAAAGATTGAGAGTACCAAATAAGAGAGATTGATGAGTTGAAATAAAACCTGAAGGAAGCAAATGCATGTATCAGTAAGCCGAGGAATCATATCTAGATATTTAAAGAAAGACATAAGAAAATAAGTCAAGAATTGAAGGAATTAAAAGAAAAGGTGGTGAAATTGAAATAGATGCTAAATGACAAGAAAATTTATGAGGAATTTATGAGAGATGATTTGAAAACATTAAAGGAAGGTTGGACAAGGACGGAAGAAGAATTCAAATAGAAGTTGAAAAAATGGAAGAAGACCGAAAGAGATTAGAAAAACACTTTTAATTAGAGTATAGAGGAATGAAAGAAATATGAAGAGAATATAAAGAATATCATGAAGATGAAGTCAATAGAAAATGAGAAGCTGGACCATGAATTGAAGAAGATGAGATCTAAAAATAATATTTGTGAGAGCAGTACTATTTTGGATTAGTTATTAACCATGAAGGTTAAGTTCTCCTGGGTTTAGTTTGTGTAATGCCCCACCAGGGAACCTAGGAGAACTTAACCTAAACATGACACTAAGTTCACAAAATATTTTTTTTTAAAAAATGTTTACAAACAATATTAATAACAATGCAGAAGCAACACAATGAAGTACATGACATACATAAAATACAACACATACATGATTAACATTCCTCAAGGGTTCCTTGACGTAGAATTACTTAAACAACTAATCTACGAATACAAATATAAGAACTGACATAAAGGTTACATAATCTGAAACTAATAACATACATCTCATAATAAAGATTACATATACAATTGATACCATAAGGTATACTACCTAATCAACATCCACTGCACAAGTCGCAGGGTATGTAATAATACATAATACAATGCATCCTCCAAAGGATGATAACCAATATAAACATATGGTACAAATATACAACTCAAGTAACTGAGCAAGTCTCCAAAAGACTCAGAAGACAGAACTGCATCAAAGAACATCCAAGCATGAAGAAGAATCTGTCAAAATCTCAATGGAAATAAGAATCACTACCACCCGACCATGTGAAACTAAAGGTCCACTCCCATAGTGCCGAGGATATAGTAACAAACCCATCACACGGGGTATACAACAGGAATGCAAACACCAAGGTATACATGACCTCAAATTCCAATGCAAAGGAAGAACCTAGAAGCAATCTAAACCATAACAAAGAATACTAAACAACAATAGAGATAACTGACACACGTAGGATAACCTAAGCTATATATAGGGAAGTGTCATCACATAAGTCCAAACTTGAAGGTAACCCTAGTAGTACCTCTTGACCCTGGCCTCCAAGTGACATTATGTGGCTTGGTGATCCTTTTGCGAAGACAAGGATCCCAACTCCCATCCTATCGTGTGACAACACTCAAGGCATGGGTAGAGACTCAGACATCTTATTAGTTCATTTTAAACCCCTTTAATGTATCATATATTTTCACTTATTAAGTAACTTGCCAATGGGTTTACCTAGTAACCGCTTAGGGTCCTAGACCCCCATTGCAAGCCACTTCCCCACTCTACACTTAGTTAACCTACCTAGGCTCACGATCAATACCTAAAGATATACATAACCACAAACCACATCCTACCCATTCAGGAGCAAATAGGTTCTCAAATAACCACAACAATAACCACAGTATCCTCTTACAACCAAAAATCACATTACAAATGAATTGGGTTGGGTTTAGGGAATTAGGACCATGCCAAACTCATATAACCACCACTGACATCATAATAACATCATATAGAAAATATAATCCCAACACCTCTGGTTTTAAGTCCTAGGGTCATCTAACCCAACAGATACCCAAAAATATGAAACACAAAATAATATACATTTCATTTAATCACACACCCAAAGCACATTATGGTGTAATCAATTCTTTTCAGAATGCATAAAAACAAATATAATGTTAACGTAGGAATAAGCAAATTTATGATTCCTAATCATGCAAATTCAATTACTCAATAAAATTACTATCTAGAAATAATTAAATATTCCATATTGATAAAACATTAACATATCCTATAGATCTATTTATAATGACAATTTATAAATACATCTAAGAATAATTACCAATCTCCGGTTATAATTACAACATTATAGAATACCTAGGTAGAACATTAATCGTTAAAAATCAATCATCCGAATACATCTCTTATGGACTTAATTAGTACATCCGGTTAAAAGTTCAACACTAGACCATTCTAATGATAACAAAATAAATTTCTCCTTAATAATCATATGCTCCTAAAGCATATAACTATATTTCAGTTTAATCTACCATTTTAAAACATATCAACAACATCATTTAAATAATTTAAACATACATACACATATTTAAATAAATTACATCACATTTATTTACAATATAATTTAGTATATATATATATATCGATATATATTAATTAAATTAATATATACATATACATACCTAAACTATATTAAATATCCCTTTTATTAATAAAAACATGATTTAATAATTTAACACCAAATTAAATTAAATCATATTAATAATTCAAAACTAATTTAAATACCAATAATAACTAATATTAAATCAAATAAATTTAAATTAAATAAAATTTAATTAAATTAATCAACAACAAAAATAAAACATATTTTAAATTTTTTTAAAAAATAACATATAATTTGGGGGGGTCCCGTGGACCCCACCCTGCAGTTTGAAGGGCCCACAGGCTCCTTCCTTTAAGGAAGGGCCGTGGGTGACCTGGCCTGGCCGGCGCCTAGGCCGCTGCGCCGGTAGCTCAGCTGCCGTGCCAGCGCCTTCGCTGCCGCGCCCCTGACAGGCCCTGTGCCTTGGGGGGTGGGGGGAGGTGGTGACCCCCACCTACCCAATGAAATTTTTTTATAATTTTTATTTATTTATTTATTTTTTCCTCCTTAAAAACTGAAAAGCAAATCATTTTTTTTTTTTATTAATTTTTTTTTTATTAAAATCATTTTCAAAAATGGAAATTCAAATTTCACAAATGTATTTTTTTTTTGTCTTTTTCCTCTTTTGACTGGTGTATATTTTTTTATTTATCTCTGTATATTTTTAACAGAGAGTTTATTTTTTTTTTTAAACAATAATTTTCCAAAGAAGCATTTACAAAGGGGATATTTATTTTTTCTCTCTACTATAGTTAGAACTATAGGCCATTTTATTTTATCATTTTCTAGGAGATCCATAAGGATTTAACCAAGGAAATTTTGACAGCACTTCTGTACTAGGGTAATATTAATTTTCCTATAAACATTAGGGATCTAGGTTTCTAGAAAACCCCATTTCAACATTATATTTCAATTAGAAACCCTAATACCCATTTATATTTTAACGCTATAAAATGAAACCCTTTGTGCCCACAAACACAGATCTGACATGCAAGCCTGAATTAAAACATGAATTTGATCTAAAAACATATTTTACCAATAGAAACCCTCAAACGCAAAATAAACAAGCAAGGAATGATCAGACAAAGGATTCTTAGCTTTTCAGATGCATAGAAGACAGGGATCTGAAAAACCAAAATTGATATGAACAAGACCCTACCTCAATATCTGCTAAAGAACACACAATGCCAAATCCAAGCAAGTAGAATTCCAAAATTATGCTCCTAATCCAAGTACACACCAAAGCTTCCAAAAATGCTCCCCAAAAACCTGTTATGAGAGAATGAGAGAAGAATCCCCCTAATGCCAACACATTCAGTTAACTCCTAAAAGGACTCCTCTCCAAAATTGAAAGAAAATAATAATTAATAATTAAAATATCTAATTACTTGCACAACTCAACTTTGACTTCTAAATTCAAGTTGAGAGCTTTGAGTTTGAAAATACTTTTTCAACCAAATCTTGCACATGTAATTAATAAAATATTAATTTAAATAACTTAAATATTTACATGACAATAATCCATGCAACTAAATATTTAATTATTTAATTAAGCATAAAAGCATAATTACTCTAATATCCAATTAAATATTCAATTAAATATTAATGTTCAATAATTGTACTTTAATTAAACTTTCAATTAAACATAGGTATTTGATTTAATTTTCAATTAATTAAATACCCTATATTTAATAATTAATTGCAACAATATTTAATTAAATAAATAACATGATTTAACACCCACATAATCACATCAAGCACCTGAAACCGAAAAAAAGCAAAATCAACCACGAACAAGGAAAGGGATACACAAATTCCTATTAACTATATGAATTCGGTCAGGGTAGTAAAAAAAAAGACTTGTCCACTAACTAGGACAATTAGGTTTAGGATAGGATTTAGACCTGAAAACTATCTCCCCTCTCTTACCATTGAGATTAATGCGATAGGGCACACTCACTCCTGCCAATTCAGGGAAGACATAGCCCGGTACCTGCAAACCTGTCATCACCAAGATGAACATACATACATATATCATATGGAAAACAATGGTTGAGACTAGGTTATCGTGTGGATCTCGCCGAAGCAAGTAACCACGAATCTGTCCCATACCATACCAAGCACATCAAATAGTAATGAAAACATACAGTGATCCATGTGCATATAACTCTAAGGTCAGTATTATCAGAAAACCATAATCAAAATGAAATCCTAACATATACATAAGCATCAATAAACAACCATAAATCACATATACACAAAAGATATAACATGCTAACAATGGATCAACAACATACTAAAATGTAACACATAATATCATCTAAACCATCTGATTAAATCAACACATACATCCAAAATGCCCAAAAGAGTTTGGCATCCACAAACTGAAAAGCAACCTAGGAGGTGGGTATTACATCCTCCTCCTCTAAAACTAGGCTTACTCCTGGAAGCCTAAAAAAAAGATAGAGATAACACTCTCTCATCAGAGAACATCTAATCCAAGTACTAAAAGAATCAAAGTGTGGGTCCCATAGGACCCTTCCCAGGTCTCTGATTCGAACACTGAGGACCATTCCCCACTATAGGAATCTGAAAACTAGCTGCTATACCTCTACTCACAACACCACTTACAGGAGCATAGTACATAGGTGGAGGATGATCAAACGCTGCATATGCTCTGTGAGACATACCAACATTACCCATTATAGGCTTAGAAGCTACTAGCTTCTATCCTAAGGACTGTGGTGCACACTGAGGACAATTGATAGCAAAATGTCCAAACTATCTACAAGTGAAGCAAGCTCCCTTGCTACCACCTTCTCTAACTGAAGGTGCTCTAGAATGCTAAACATTTCTCCTACTGACATCCTGATACACACTCTGTGTTGGCTAAACTGACCGATTATGCTTGCTACACTGAATTTCAGGAAAGTTCCTAATCTGAGGACCACTAAAAGAAGGGTTGTTTCGTCCTTACTAATGAGACTGATTACCATTTGGAATGGTAGAAGGACCTCTCACATTCTTAGCTCCCTGAGAATGATTACCTTCGACAAAAAAAGTAGGTGCTCTCGAGTGCACCCCTGAATGACCAACATAGCCTAATGCTAGATTCTCCTCTGCAAGGGTAGCTTTGATGACCGGCTCCCTGAGGGATGTAGGCTCAAAGAGTCTAACCTCCCCAATGATGCGTTCATTCAGTCCCCTAATAAAGTGCTGAATCATAAGGGCCAAATCCTCACCATATCCAACATACTATTTGAGCTCGAAGAATCAACACTCATACTCAACCACTGATAGGGTCAACTGCCTCAAGTTGTGGAACTCATCAGCCCTCTGTTGCCTCCACTGAACAGAGAGGAATCTCTCTCTAAAATGCTCAAGGAAGAGTTCCCATGTAATGGTGTCCATTTGAAGGCTCAACTTCTTCTCCTCTATCTTCCACCATATTGCTGCAAAATTGGAGAGTTGCATTACCGCATACCTAGATTTAGTATTTCTACTAAAGGGATGCATAGAAAATATCCTCTCTAATGCAATAAGCCAAGTCTCAGCTTCAAATCCTATTCCTTTTCCATTAAAGTTAATAGGTGGAACTCTCATGAGATCCCTCATGTGGTTCACTGCCACAACCTCAGGATCCACTGCAACAGTCCTCCTTGGAGGGTTCCTAGATCTCTCCCTCTCCACTCTATCCTGCTCAGGAATACGATTCAAAAACTCCTGCAACAACTACCTAATACCTGGCTCCTCTAAACCAGCCCGATGCTCTTCCCTCTGCTCATCTCTGTTATCTCAATGAACACTCATGGAAGGACTATGGTCCCTACCCCTTCCACGGCCACCCTCTTGGCCTCTACCATGACCTTTAGCAGACCTAGATCTAGGCATGATTCCTAAATCAACCAGAGAATCAAACCACAACTCAGATACAACATCAACCCAATAACACCTAAAAGAAATCAATAATCATAAAGAAATGGTTTTAAATACATCAGAGTTTTATGTCTATATTTGTTTCAAGTTTTAAAATCAAAAGACAACTAATGGGCATACATATTTCCTAGAGCTCCCAGTGTAGAAACGTGGGCTCTGATACCAAGTGTAATGCCCCACCAGGGAACCCAGGAGAACTTAACCTAAACATGACACTAATTTCACAGAATAAATTTTTTTTAAATGTTTACAAACAATATTAATAACAATGTGGAAGCAACACAATGAAGTACATGACATACATGAAATACAACACATACATGATTAATATTCCTCGAGGGTTCCTTGACATAGAATTAATTAAATAACTAATCTACGAATAAAAATATAAGAACTGACATAAAGGTTACATAATATGAAACCAATAACATACATCTCATAATAAAGATTACATATACAACTAATACAATAAGGTATACTACCTAATCAACATCCACTGCACAAGTCACAGGGTATGTAATAATACATAATACAATGCATCCTCCAGAGGATGATAACCAATATAAACATATGGTACAAATATACAACTCAAGTAACTGAGCAAGTCTCCAAAAGACTCAGAAGATAAAACTGCATCAAAGAACATCCAAGCATGAAGAAGAATCTGTCAGAATCTCAATGAAAATAAGAATCACTACCACCTGACCATGTGAAACCAAAAGTCCACTCCCACCATGCTGAGGAGATAGTAACATGCCAATCACATGGGGTATACAATAGGAACGCAAACACCAAGGTATACATGACCTCAAACTCCAATGCAAAGGAAGATCCTAGAAGAAATCTAAACCATAACAAATAATACTAAACAACACCAGAGATAACTGACACATGTAGGATAACCTAAGCTATATATAGGGAAGTGTCATCACATAAGTCCAAACTTGAAGGTAACCCTAGTAGTACCTCTTGACCCTGGCCTCTAAGTGACACTATGTGGCTTGGTGATCCTTTCGCGAAGACAAGGATCTCAACTCTCATCCTATCGTGTGACAACACTCAAGGCATGGGTAGAGACTCAGACATCTTATTAGTTCATTTTAAACCCCTTTAATGTATCATATATTTTTACTTATTAAGTAACTTGCCAATGGGTTTACCTAGTAACCACTTAGGGTCCTGGACCCCCATTGCAAGCCACTTCCCCACTCTACACTTAGTTAACCTACCTGGGCTCACGATCAATACCTGAAGATATACATAACCACAAATTGCATCCTACCCATTCAGGAGCACATAGGTTCTCAAATAACCACAATAATAACCACAGTATCCTCTTACAACCAAACATCACATTACAACTGAATTGGGTTGGGTTTAGGGAATCAGGACCATGACAAACTCATATAACCACCACTGACATCATAATAACATCATATAGAAAATATAATCCCAACACCTCTGGTTTTAAGTCCTAGGGTCATCTAACCCAACAGATACCCGAAAACATGAAGCACAAAATAATATACATTTCATTTAATCACACACCCAAAGCACATCATGGTGTAATCAGTTTTTTTCAGAATGTATAAAAACAAATATAATGTTAACGTAGGAATAAGCAAATTTATGATTCCTAATTATGCAAATTCACTTACTCAATAAAATTACTATCTAGAAATAATTAAATATTCCATATTGATAAAACATTAACATCTCCTATAGATATATTTATAACGACAATTTATAAATACATCTAAGAATAATTACCAATCTCCGGTTATAATTACAACATTATAAAATACCTAGGTACAACATTAATCGTTAAAAATCAATCGTCTGAATACATCTCTTATGGACTTAATTAGTACATCCGGTTAAAATTTCAACACTAGACCATTCTAATGATAACAAAATAAATTTCTCCTTAATAATCATATGCTCCTAAAGCATATAACTATATTTCAGTTTAATCTACCATTTTAAAACATATCAACAACATCATTTAAAT
>MU225721.1:2207808-2244780 GCA_018584345.1 Thuja plicata
TAATATATACATATACATACCTAAACTATATTAAATATCCCTTTTATTAATAAAAACATGATTTAATAATTTAACACCAAATTAAATTAAATCATATTAATAATTCAAAACTAATTTAAATACCAATGATAACTAATATTAAATTGAATAAATTTAAATTAAATAAAATTTAATTAAATTAATCAACAACAAAAATAAAACATATTTTAAAATTTTTAAAAAAATAACATATAATTTGGGGGGGTCCCGTGGACCCCACCTGCCTGGTCGACGCCTAGGCCGCCGCACCCGTAGCTCCGGCTGCCTTGGCTACCATGCCCACGGTAGGCCCTGTGCCTTGGGGGGTGGGGGGAGGTGGTGGCCCCCACTTGCCCAATGAAATTTTTTTATAATTTTTATTTATTTATTTATTTTTTCCTCCTTATAAACTGAAAAGCAAATCATGTTTTTTTTTTATAAAAATCATTTCTGAAAATGGAAATTCAAATTTCACAAATGTATTTTTTTTTTGTCTTTTTCCTCTTTTGACTGGTGTATTTTTTATTATTTATCTCTGTATTTTTTTTTAACAGAGAGTTTATTTTTTTTTTAAACAATAATTTTCCAAAGAAGCATTTACAAAGGGTATATTTATTTTTTCTCTCTACTATATTTAGAACTGTAGGCCATTTAGTTTATCATTTTCTAGGAGATCCATAAGGATTTAACCAATGAAATTTTGACAACACTTTCATACTAGGGTAATATTAATTTTCTTACAAATATTAAGGATCTAGGTTTCTAGAAAACCCCATTTCAACATTATATTCCAATTAGGAACCCTAATACCCATTTACATTTTAACGCTATAAAATAAAATCCTTTATACCCACAAACATAGATCTGACATGCAAACCTGAATTAAAACATGAATTTGATCTAAAAACATATTTTACCAATGGAAACCCTCAGACACAAAATAAACAAGCAAGGAATGATCAGACAAAGGATTCTTAGCTTTTCAGATGCATAGAAGACAGGGATCCGAAAAACCAGAATTGATATGAACAAGACCCTACCTCAATATTTGTTGAAGAACACAGAATGCCAAATCCAAACAAGTAGAATTCCAAAATTATGCTCCTAATCCAAGTACACACCAAAGCTTTCAAAAATGCTCCCCAAAAACCTGTTATGAGAGAATGAGAGAAGAGTCCCCCTAATGAGGATCCATTTCCCCTAATCAAGCAAACCCTAATGCCAACACATTCAATTAACTCCTAAAAGGACTCCTCTCCAAAATTGAAAGAAAATAATAATTAATAATTAAAATATCTAATTACTTGCACAACTCAACTTTGACTCCTAAATCCAAGTTGAGAGCTTTGAGTTTGAAAATACTTTTTCAACCAAATCTTACACATGTAATTAATAAAATATTGATTTAAATAACTTAAATATTTACATCATAATAATCCATGCAACTAAATATTTAATTATTTAACTAAACATAAAAGCATAATTACTCTAATATCCAATTAAATATTTAATTAAATATTAATGTTCAATACTTGTACTTTAATTAAACTTTCAATTAAACATAGATATTTAATTTAATTTTCAATTAATTAAATACCTGATATTTAATAATTAATTGCAACAATATTCAATTAAATAAATAACATGATTTAACACCCACATAATCACATCAAGCACTTGAAATAAAAAATAAGCGAAATCAACCACGAACAAGGAAAGGGATACATGAATTCCTATCAACTATACGAATTCGGTCAGGGTAGTCAAAACATATACTTGTCCACTAACTAGGACAATTAGGTTTAGGATAGGATTTGGACTTGAAAACCCTCTCCCCTCTCTTACCATTGAGATTAATGTGATAGGGCACGCTCACTCCTGCAAATTCAGGGAAGACGTAGCCTGGTACCTGCAAACCTGTCATCACCAAGATGAACATACATACATATATCATATGACAAACAATGGTTGAGACTAGGTTATCATGTGGATCTCGCCAAATCAAGTAACTACGACTCTATCCCATACCATACCAAGTACATCAAACAGTAATGAAAAAATACAGTTATCCATGTGCATATAACTCTAAGGTCAATATTGTCAGAAAACCATAATCAAAATGAAATCCTAACATATACATAAGCATCAATAAACAACCATAAATCACATATACACAAAAGATATAACATGCTAACAATGGATCAACAACATACTGAAATGTAACACATAATATCATCTAAAGCATCTGATTAAATCAACACATACATCCAAAATGCCCAAAAGAGTTTAGCATCCACAAACTGAAAAGCAACATAGGAGGTGCGTATT
Source organism: Thuja plicata (assembly GCA_018584345.1). Taxonomy (NCBI): domain Eukaryota; kingdom Viridiplantae; phylum Streptophyta; class Pinopsida; order Cupressales; family Cupressaceae; genus Thuja; species Thuja plicata. The sequence continues at coordinate 2,210,155 of MU225721.1, forward strand.
ATAGTTTGATTTATACAAAATCTTGTTAGATAATTTTCTTGAGAATGTGAAGATGACTGTTGAGGAAGATTATGCATTTAGATATTGTTCATTGATCATGTGATTAACATTCTATTTTATGAGATCATTACTTGATGAAGATAATTTGGAGTGGAGGAATGACATCCCTATCGGTAAACAGATTTACTAATATCTAGGGTCTCTAGAGAATTATGCAGATGATTATAGAGCATATTTCACTTCATTGCAGGTGAGTATTTGTTCTAGTTTGGTTGCTTTTTATGCTATGATAGTGTGTCATGGTGAGGAGGATTCCTCCACTGATCTGAATAATTTAGATGTTGCTATCAGTGGTTCCCTTTCGGAACCTAAGAGGAGAAAAAATGGTATGGAAAATAGATTGTTACCATTTTCAAGATTGACAAAAAGGGTTCAAAAGAAAATAAAGAGGAAGATGAAGAAAAGGATTCATTTTATCCATCAGAATATGACTCTATGGATTCTCATGTGGTTCACTCTTTGTTAGAAGATAGTGTGTTTGGGAGAGTTAGTGAATTGTGGATTGGTTGCTCTTCAGTTAACATGAAAAAGATAGAAGAATCATTGACTGATCACCTGATCAGTAAGAAGATCATTGTTTCTAGTGTGTCTAGTATGATACCGGTGGATTTAAATAGTATTTTTTAAGATAAATTATTGCATATTGGAGATGATTTCAAAAAGTTCAAGAATTCAATTGAGAAGAAGTTTACCGATGCAAAGCAGAAGTTATCTAGATTAATCAGTGAGACAAAGGATTGTGTAAAGGAAATTTTAGATATATACAGGTATTATCTCTAGTGGCCTGATACTGTTGACGATTTCAAAGGAAGAATTGAATGTATTGAGATAATATTGAATGAGATAGGAAAGACATGAATATTTCAAGGATGAAGGAGGAAAAAAAAAGATAAAGGTTGGTCAGCTTCAGATTGAGTTGTTGCATTTACAAAGATAGAGAGAAGACCTGTTGAAGGATTTGGTCAAGGTTCATTTGGATCATGTATTTGGTATCCTTATTGATGCAGAGAGTTATGAGTAGTGAACTCAGTCTCTGGAAGGGATTTCATCTTTTGACATGCTGGTGGAACATGATAGTCTATGTGCTTCAATGGGTGTTGTTGTTGCTGAGTGGAAGAAGAAGCTTTTGATTATCAAAGAGAGGTAAAAATTTTTTATTGTGAAGAATGTTGTATTTTTTTGAATATTTTGAGTTCTAGTTTTTGTCCCTTTGACATTGTGGAAAAAGGGGGAGAGAAAGAGGAAGTAAAAAATACTATTGAAGTATCTACTTGTTAAATTTTGAATCAGATTTATGTCTTTTAATTTTTGTTTCAAAATCCAATATATATATATATAATCATAATATATATACATATATTTATTATTAATATAATAAAAAATATATACAAATATATTAATATATATAATATGCTGATTGCCTGAATAAGACTTGTATTGTATTTTCCTTATATATCTGTCTTATTAAACAACCAATGATCATATATATGAGAGAGACAAGTTAGTATAGAGATGTGTCTCCACGAGGAGACATGTCCCTATACTAACATGCCTCTTCATAATATATCGCGGATCAATAATGCTAAACTAATATTTAAACACGACAGTTTAATCCAATACAACTGAATCAGTATCTTATCACCGATAGTCTGTTGCACAGTCGATAGCAGTCAATAACATAATGCCATCGACCAAATAACTCACGTTAAACATAGTCGTTGATCAACTTAATTGAATTGCCAATATATTAAACCAATATCATTTATAATAACAATCAGTATTTAATTAAATCGATATCAATCGGTATAATATAATTATTATTTATTTCATAAATTATAATATGTATATTGATATATATATATATATATAATATCATTATTATTTATATATATATTAATATGCATATATAATATAGAATGACATTATCTCATAATAATTATATATGTATATTGATATATATATATAATAATAATATCATTATTATCTATATATATATATATATTAATATGCATATGTAGAATAATATTATCTCATAATGATGTTTATTTAATTCAATGTTTAGATCATTTTTATCTGATCGAAGCTATAAACATCAACACTCCCTTGTAGCTAGGGAAGATAAAATGTACATCACAATAAATTCATAAATTGTGAAAGTTTGTTCCCAAGTGGATTTCCTCCATTGGTGATTCTATCCATAGCTCTTAGGTGGATTGCCTCCATCGGCGATTTGATCCACAAGCTTGCCAGCTTTGGTGTGGATTACCTCAATCGACGATTCGATCCACAAGCTCTCGTGTGGATTTCCTCTATCGGAGATTCTATCCACAACTCACGAGCTTCAGGGTGTGGATTGCCTCAATCTGTGATTTGATCCACAAGCTCTTGTTTTGATTGCCTCTATTGGTGATTCTATCCACAACTCATGAGCTTCAGGGTGTGGATTTCCTCAATCGGTGATTCGATCCACAAGCTCTCATGTGGATTGCCTCTATCAGCGATTCTATCCACAACTCACAAGCTTCAGGGTGTGGATTGCCTCAATTAGTGATTCTATCCATAAGATCTCATGTGGATTGCCTCTACTGGAAATTCTATCCACAACTCACGAGCTTCAGGGTGTGGATTGCCTCAATCGGCGATTCTATCCACAAGCTCTCATGTGGATTGCCTCTATCGGTGATTCTATCCACAAACACATGAGCTTTATTTAAAAGTATTTGTCACAGAATATCAAGTCACATGATATTCTCCAAATACTCAGAGTAATGGCCTACCAACATCATGTCAACATGATGTCCACCAAGTACTCAAAAGTTTACAAAGATATCATATAATGATATCGAGAGAATTGGCCTGCAGAATATCAAGTCACATGATATTCACCAAGTGTTCAGAGTAACGGCCTACCGACATCAAGTCAACATGATGTCCATCGAGTACCCAAAAGTTTTACAAAGATATCATATAATGATATCGAGAGCATTGGCCTACAAAATATCCAGTCGCATGATATTCACCAAGTGCTCAAAGTAATGGCCTACCAACATCAAGTCAACATGATGTCCACCAAGTACTCAAAAAAATGTCTATAGGTAATGTGCACTTACCATAAGAACATTCATATCTTCTATTATGATCTATTTCAGCCATCATACAATGTCTATCACAAATAGAAGATGCCATCTATCATGATCTATTTCAGCCATCACACGATGTCTATCACAATAGAAGATGCCATCTATTATGATCTATTTTAGCCATCACATGATGCCTATCACAATAGAAGGTCAAGTTATTATAAGGTCGTCACCTTCCAATAACTTTTACAAATACAAGTGATAATCATTTGGAAGTCGTCACTTCCTCATGATTTACACAGGGCCCATATAATTATAAAATAACATCAGTATAATAATAAATAATCATGTCAACGTTACCTCAGAAGTGTTCAGTGAACTCCCTCTCAATCATAAGGTGTCTACTCTTCTGGTTTTCATGATTCATTTATACTCTTCTGAATGTAGTTGATCAAATTTGGAGAGTTTGGCGTGAGCACTTACTCCCTGTCTAAAGCTTTCCCATTAACTCTGCGCATTAATTTCCATTAGGTTTATGAGTATTTTCCATTATGTCTTTTAGCTCATTCTTTCTTAATATGGACATCATTTAAAGTTTCCATGATTCAAAATCGGAGGCACTTTCAAGTCTATCTTTGAGTCTCATTCTATTTGCCATTATGTAGGTATTGACTTCCAAAAATCTGATCTTGATCTTCTTTCAATCTAATCAAATCTTCCTTCAAGCAGTTAGGCTTTAATGAAGGAACCTGGCTCTGATACCATGTTAAATTTTGAATCAGATTTATGTCTTTTAATTTTTGTTTCAAAATCCAATATATATATATATTTAATCATAATATATATACATATATTTATTATTAATATAATAACAAATATATATAAATATATTAATATATATAATATGCTGATTGCCTGAATAAGACTTGCATTGTATTTTCCTTATATATCTGTCTTATTAAACAACCAATGATCATATATATGAGAGAGGCAAGTTAGTATAGAGACATGTCTCCATGAGGAGACATGTCCCTACACTAACATGTCTCTTCATAATATAGCGCAGATCAATAATGCTAAACTAATATTTAAACATGGCAGTTTAATCCAATACAACTGAATCAATATCTTATCACCGATAGTCTGTTGCACAGTCGATAGCAGTCAATAACATAATGTCGTCGACCAAATAACTCACGTTAAACATAGTCGACGATCAACTTAATGTGAATTGCCAATATATTAAACCGATATAATTTATAATAACAATCGGTATTTAATTAAACCGATATCAATCGGTATAATATAAATGTTATTTATTTCATAAATTATAATATATATATTGATATATATATATCATTATTATTTATATATATATTAATATACATATATAATATAGAATAACATTATCTCATAATAATCATATATGTATATTGATATATATCTAATAATAATATCATAATTATATATATATGCAAATATAGAATAATATTATCTCATAATGATGTTTATTTAATTCAATGTTAAGATCATTTTTATCTAATCGAAGCTATAAACATCAACACTACTCAAGGGGAGGTTATGGTTTTGGAGTTTTTGGATATTCTATATTTTTTCTATTTTTCCATCAATACTAAAGGGGGATATTGTTAGATATATTGTAATGCTGCTGGTATTATTGTCGTTGATGTCAAAACCTTCATACCAATTACCTAGTGATATCAGTTGGTTGTTGGTAGTATCAGATGGACAGTTGTGGTTATCAGTATGTTTTTGGTAACATAAAAAATGGTTTCAATTTTATATAGAACAGGTTCAATACATATAGTTTTGGGGCTTGATGATAAGTGTACTTGATTATACTTATGGATTACATATTTTGGTATAATTGTATATTTTTGGTGTTTGGAGTTGCTTGGCATTTTGTTGGTATCCTATTGACTGCTGTGCTTACAGAGTTCTTCCAGGTGTTCTTGCCTCTTGGTCATTCTTCCAATTCATCAAAAGTTTTGGTAAAGTGATTATATCTTTGTTCTAGACAAGTTTTATCAATTCTCATCCATTGATTGGTTCATACATATTTTTATGGAAGATATGGTCCTAGTTTTTGCATTCCAATAGTTCTAAAATTCTTGGTAAATATAATATGAAGCATGTGTATCTTAAGTGTGACCTATATTTAGGTCCTGTGGTAACATGCTGTAAAGATTTCTTATGCATGTTACCAATTTAGGATTGGTGATAGTGTGTTAAATATAATTATAATATATTTTAATTCTGGCTACCCTATCAGATATATATAAATAAAGATATCATTTTTTAGGAGAAGTGTGAGTGTGTATGTGTGAAATAATATGATATGTATTTGAGATAGAGAATTGAAGGTGATATAGTGCGAGACTGTTTTGCTATATTAGGTAGTGGTGTGAAATAAGTTAAGTGATACATGAAGAAGGCCTTATATAATATGTTTCTAAATTGGGTGTATGCTAGTAGAGGGTATGCATTATATCTTTACTATCGGTGATCTATACGCTATCAATTGGAACTATTTCATGCATAGTCAGATACAATTCTATCAGTTCAAATTTTGTCAATAAATATATTTTGTATTGGCAGTGAGCCAAATTGTATTAGAAGTTTTCCATAATCATATTCTAGTGTAGTTAGTATGATTGACATTGAGACAACCCGCAGTGAGAAAACCGATAATGAGATATTGTAAAAATCACCTTAACTGGTGGCACCTTAACCAGTGTTCATTTCATGACAATTATTTTCTTTTTGGTTTTTCCCAGTTTGGGTTTCAACATAAATTATGATGTTCTTTGTGTTGATGGTTTTTGTACTTTCATTTTTACATCCGTTATAATTTTATGAATTATTTAAGTGCTTACCAGTTTAGTAAAATTTTTAATGAGTGTTTATGAATAACTAATTTATCCCCTTCTTAGTTATTTAAGTTTTCAACAAGTCTATCCTATACAGTGTGCAAGGATAATGAGTTGTATGGAGTTGATCCTTGATCTGACGATGGCAGAACTTCTTTTTGGTGGTAATAGGGGAGGACAATAAGTGTAAAATAATTAAGATCAATCTTTTTTTATTAGCTTCTATGCTCAAAAGGTTACTCTCGGTATCCTTTTTATCCAGACATTCATGTAGTATATTATAGATTTTTCACTTATACTTTAATCATGTAAAAATGTAGTTAATCTTGTTCTTCTAACATGTACTGAATTTAGTAATATCAAGACATGGCCTTGGTTTTGGTATCCCCATCAGCTTTAGAATATATCTTTCAATAATTATGTTATGTATTAAACTTATCTTATGTATTACCTATCTTTGGGTCCTGTGGTAACATGGAAAGAAGATCTTAATAAGTGACCTCTATTTTGTGTTTGATGCTAGTGTGATAAGCTTTAATGAATATTTCAAGATTGTTTCTCAAGATAAAATATTTTCTAAGTTGACTCATTATGGATTTATATTATTCAATGAGTATATATATAGAACATCTTTTTGATTCAAAAGTTGTTCGTGAATTAGGCAATGCAAATTGTGAAGTTGTGTGAAGGTGAGTATAGGGTTATGTGAAAAGGAAAAATATAGTTAAAATAGAATTGATGACATGTAACTGATTGAATGTTTGAAGATGTTAAGTTGATCATCGAAACACAAAAAGATAGTGCAAGACATTAAATTAGTTAATGGATTGTATTGTCATTGATGTACACTTGATATAATCTAATCGGTTATAATCAAAGTGTCAAAGACTTCAAAGGATCAGAGAGAAAAAGATTATACTTTCTGTAATGCATAAAAGACAAGCATTCACATTATGACTACAAACACTGAAGGTTAGTGGAACCCAACGGATAGAGATCACTGACAGTCAAGTCACAGTGATGCCCGAGCAAGAAAATCGACGAGCATTATCAATGAGCAGAATCAAAAGAAAACCCAATGGCCAGAAACATAGTGTAAACTGATGGAGAAGCCCAAGGAGAACTAGAGTGTTGATCAACACTATCAAAGAGTTAAACCAAAATTAACTGGAGTTCATAAATGATAAAATATCTAGCTGGCAGAGCTAAATATAGACTTAACTAGTAGTTATCTTTGTTTTTATCAAACAAGATAAAGCCAAAGATAAGTAATGGATTTAAAGATGTTTTGTCCAATTGGAAAGAAGATCTCTACAAGATAAAATAAGAGTGTTGCTTTAAATCTAATTGGAAAGAATTATGGATCACGCTAAGATAAAGAACCTAACAATGGTGAGATCATGTGTATAAAGAGACAACTCAATCCATTATGAATTATGGTTGGTGAATGAATAGAAAGAAGATGCCGAAGAGAAACTGATGAAGAAAATCTTCATACAGTCCTGATCAACAAGCTGAGGAAAGAGCTAAAGTATTCTACCGACACCGAGCAATAGAGAACAACATCACTGAGCAGAATCAAAGTGGAGCAAAGGTATAAACCAAGATATATTGATAAAAATAGTTTTATGAGTCATTACTTTAGTGTTTTTCATTACACTTACCTTAATTGGATTGATCGGTATACTCTAGATAATTTACTGTCTTTCGGTAAATTAACAGACTACTATTCGGTAAACATATAGTAGAAGTTTTTACAAATCATTTCAAGTAGTAGTAATTTGATAAAAGTATTTGGAGGCATTCATCTTATAGGACTAAAGATAACTAGAGGTATAATATTGTGGTACTAAGTTTTAAGGGTTGATTATTGGAATATTTTTGAGGCCACTGATTCACCGCCCCTCTCAATTATTAATAACAAGAATGTTATACAAAGATTGTATGAAAATGATTTTTGCAATAGATTTCCATCCAAATATACTATAGACAGTTATTATGCTCTTAACTGGAGTTGAATTAATGCATTTATTATTAGAGTAACTGAGAGGGGGGGGGGGGGGGGGGATNGGGGGGGGGGGGGGGGGTGAATCGGTGGCCTCAAAAATTAATCCAAAACTTTATACCACAATTGTAAATCTCTAGTTATCTTTAGTCCTTCAAGATGAATTCCTTTATATTATCTTCTCAAATAACTACTGTTCAGAGTTCACTATTAAACCTTATTCTTAATCTTTACTGATTAACAGTCTATCATTTACCAAAATATAGTAAATAACTTATTGTTTAATGGTCAATCCTATTTTAGTAATTTGTAAAGAAAAATACTAAAGCAATGACTCATAAACACATTTGACACATGGATTTTTAACATGGAAACCCTGTTAAGGGAAAAACCACTTGGGGTCGGTAACCCAAAATTTACACTCTTCTAAAGTCAGCTCAATGAAGAGCCAACCCTGTTAAAGGTTACAAACACACTATTAAGTGCAACCTTTTTAGAGGATTTATCACTAAGAGTTAATCAATTGATATCTGGCATTTCACTATGCCATCTTCATGAATTAACCTTTTGATACCCCTTGGGATGTATCTCAATATATAAAGGATTGTTAAGTCCTGATTGGTTAAGAGACTTTCTGAATCAATGGTTAAACTAAAATAATATATGATCTATTCATATAAACAACTTAATCTTGTAGATGTTCAGATCTATTGTAAGCTCATAATACCTTTATGATAGATATTTCCTTTCAATACCTTTTCTCCACTTATTTCTGCTTGGTGATGCTGTGCTTCTTTATTTCTCGGTGTCTGTAAACATCTTTAGCTCTGCCCTTTAGCTTGATTGATCAAGACTGCATGAAGTTGTTCTTCACTAATACTCTCTATAGCATATTCTTCTTCTATTCCCCCTCAATTCATAATGAATTAGATTGTCTCTTTATAGACATGATTTCACCATTTTTAGGTCTTAGTCTTTCTTGTTCTTGACGTGATCTAGAAATCTTGCATTTCTTGCTTTAAAACATACTTCAATTTTATCCCACAAATTTCTTCTTGACAACTGGAATAAATCAGTTTTAAAAATCTCACTTATCTCTAGCTTTAACTTGTCAATGAAAACAATGTGATCAACCAGTTAACTCCATATTTAGCTCTTTCTAGCTAAGTATTTTGTCATTTCTGAACTTCATTTCTTGTCAGTTAACACTCCAGTTCTCCTCGTGCATCTCCATCCGTTAGGGTCGTCTATTCATTAGGAAACACTATAAATTTCTACTTGTGTATCACTGTGGTTCTGCTCGTCGGTAATTATTTCTTGGGTTTCTTGCTCAAGCATCACCATGACTCTTCCCTCAGGGTTATCTATCCATCAGGGTACACTATCCATCAGTGTTTTTTGTCACTTAGTGTATACTAATCTTTTATGCATTACTAAAAGCATAACCTTTATCTCTCTGGTTCTTTGAAGTCTTTGACACTAAGTATATAACCTATCATATTATATCAAGTTGAAATAAATGACAATACAATACCTTAACTGATTTAATGTCTTGCATTAACTTTCTCTAGCTCTGTGATCATCAACTTAACATCTTGAAACATTCAATCAATTATGGTTCATCAATCTCTCCATTTGGAATTGATGGAAACACACTAAATTAATACTAATACAATATGAAATATATTAGTAGTATTTCATCAATCTACCAAACTTAGTTTTCTATAACCAACACAAATGTTTGGCTCTCGGTAAGCTCATATAGCTTAGATTTGTTTCTTGGAGAGTGATTTCTTCAATATTTATTCCCTTCATAAGATAGATGTAGTAGCTTTTGGTTCTATCTCTCCCTATGTTGTAGAATCTCTTCTTTGATGTTTTCTCTCCCTTTGATTGTTCCTCTCCTTGATCATCTCTTTTTCCTTTGACTATAATATAGAATACTTTCTCCCTTAGGATAACTTCTCTCCCTTTGGATGATTACGATGGATATTTCATATGGATATAATCTCTCCCTTTTTTGGATATTCTCTCCCTTACAGGTTACATCTCTCCCTTTGACAACAATGTGAAAGTATATCCTTCCTCCTTTTTATAATATACTCCTTGAGTTTCCTTATCCATCAGCAATACAATGACTCTGGTGTTCAATGCAGATATGTACCTTTCTCTATATTGATGTATCTTTGCAGTCCATCTCTTTTCTTGCATCAACATGAATGATCTTCTAATTTTGTGTAGGTTGATGCAACCTCCTAGTCAACTTACTGACCAATAGACAAGGGTCAGACCCCTAGTCTCTTTCTCAGGTACTCAAATGTATCTTTTGGCAATGGCTTTGTGAATATGTTAGCTAATTGTTCCTTGGATTGAACATATTCTAGTATCACCTCTTTCTCTTTCACTTGTTCTCTTAAGTAATGATACTTGATTGCAATATGCTTAGTCTTAGCATGGATGACAGGGCTATTAGAAATGTTTATTGCACTGGTATTATCAGAATAGATAATCACTGGTTCAAGAATTTTCATATTCATATCTTCCAGTAACTGTTTGATCCATGCAATGTTGGAACAATTTGCAGCAGTAACTACATATTCTTCTTCTGTAGTAGATTGTAATATGTATCCTTTCTTCTTACTTATCCATGTGACAAGTCTATCACCCATGGAGAATTCTCCTCCAGTTGTGCTCTTTCTATCATCTAAGTTTCCAGCCCAATCAACATCTATATAGAATTGAAACTCAAATTTTCCTTCTCTTTTATACCATAATCCGTAGTATTTTGTATTCTTTAGATATCTTAGAATTCTTTTGATAGTAGTCATGTCTGATTATTTGGAATTAACATAGAATCTTGCAACTATTCCAACTACATGTGCTATATCTGGCCTAGTATGAACAACATGCATTGGTTTTCCAATCATTAATCTATACAAGGTCTGATTTACCTCATTTGAATTATCTTCTTTTGTCAGCTTGCATCTAGTTTCCATAGGTGTTCCAATTGGATTGGAATCTTCCATCTTGAATACCTTAATCACTTCCTTGATGTATTTGGATTGTGTGATATATATGCCTACATCCTATTGAAGAATCTATAGACCAAGAAAGAATTTGATCACCCCAAACATTGACATCTCAAACTCTTTGCTCATTTCATTAAAAAAGGATTTACATAGCATATCATTACCCCCAAATATGATATCATCAAAAAATATTTCAGAAATCATAATATTATCATCAGTATCTTCTTTTGAGTACAGATTGCTATTTTCACTTGTCCTTACAAATCCAATACTTATGAGATAGGAGTGAAGTCTTTCATACAAGGCTCTTGGTGCTTGTTTCAATCCACACAAGGCTTTTTGTAGTATACAAACTAAGTTTCTCTTGGTAGGATAAAAAAACCCTTCTAATTGTTCAATGTAGACCTCTTCCTCTAGTATTCCATTTAGTAATGAAAATTTGACATCCATTTGGTATACCTTGAATCCTTTGAATTCAGCATAAGAAAGTAGAATTCTTACTCATTCTAGTCTAGCAACGGGTGCAAAGGTTTCTCAATAGTAAATACCTTCTTCTTGTGCATACCCTTGCATACTAATCTTGCTTTGTTTCTTGTGACTTCTCCATTCTCATTCAGCTTGTTTTTGAATATCCATTTGGTACCAATGACATTATTATCATCTGGTCTAGGTACTAATGTCCGTGTAAATTTATTCTCAATCTTCTCTATTTCTTCATTCATAGCACTGACCCATTCTTCATTCTCTAGTGCAGTATTGACAGATTTAGGCTCAAAATCACAAATTAAACATCTAGCGTTCAGTGACTTACTTCTTGTTCTCATTCTAGCTTTCTTGCCTCCTATGATATGGTTTTGTGGATGGTGTCTTCTGACATACTTGGAAAGTATTGGTTCAACTCTTTGTTCATCATTCTCATCATCATCTTGACCTTCATTCTGATCTTCATCGGTCATGACATCATTTAGAGCAATTTCCTAATTTTTTAGTATTTATAGCCTGATGCTCGGGTGCAATGTTCTGTTGTTCGGGAGTGATACAGTGTTGCTTAGGTAGAGTGTCAGGTTCTTCATTGTAAACAAACCTATTGTAGTCTTCTAGTTCTTTTATTCTTTCCTCATCATATTTCTCTGCATATTCATCTATTCTGACATTTTCACTTTCAATGATTTTGTTAGAGGACTTGTTAAGACATTTATAAGCCTTGCTTTTGGTGGAATATTGTAGAAAGATTCCTTCTTCACTTTTGGAATCAAGCATTCCATTTCTATCATCTTTCAAAATATAACATTGACTTCCAAAAATTCTAAAGTAATTTACATTGGGTGTGTATCGATACCATAGCTCATAGGGTGTCTTTCTTCAATTGAACTCTATTCAATGTGTATACAAAAGTACTGATAGCTTCCATCCAAAATTTTTGAGTGACTCTTTTCTCAATCATCAGTGTTCTTGCAAAATCAACAATGGATCTATTTCTTCTTTGAACAATCCCATTTTTGTATGGTGATCTTGGTGTAGAAACTTGTCTTTTAATTCCATGCTCATTACAAAAGTTAGTGAATTCATCAGAAAAAAATTCTCCTCCTCTATCTGATCTTAAGAATTTTAGATCCTTTCCACTTTGTTTTTCTACAATATATTTATACCATTTAGACATCTTGAATGCTTTCGATTTCTCTTTTAAGAACATAACTACCATCATTCTAGAATAATCATCTACAAATAGAATGAAGTATCTATTACCATGGTAGCTCTTAGTTCTCATGGGTCCACATAGATCAGTATGGACTAATTCTAGAATAGCATTAGATGTATGGGTTTTTCTCTTGAAACTAGACTTTGTCATTTTACCTTTTTGACAATTCTTACACATAATATGCTTGGGCTTTGACATGCTTGGTAAGCCTCTTACTTTCCTTTTATTTCTTATCTTAATCATGTTGTCAAAATTCACATGACTTAATATTTTATGCCACAACCATATGTCTTTGCTTCTAGCCATTAAACAAGTGCTGTTAATATCATCAAGATTATAGTTAAGGCATTTTACCCAATGTTCATTTTCACATTTGACCAGATTATTTAACATTATGGTTCCTTTACCTTCAACTGGACAAGGTGAGTCATTACCCATTCTTACTGATCCACCATTATAATACTCAAAAGTTTCAAACTTTTCTTTATCACCGGTCATGTGGTGAGTGCAGCCACTATCTATAATCTAGACATCATTCCTACTAACCTTAGATATGAGTGCAGTCTCAACATACCTTTCTTCTTTGTCTAAATCATCCTTCATATCCACAAATACCATCTCAATGTTTTCATCAGATTCAGTGTCAGTATCTCTAGCTTTGTTCTCAGCCAGGTAACAAGCTTTCTTCCCTTTGTCCTTGTAGTTTTGGGTATCTCTTTTGTTAGATTGTTGGTTGCTTCAGTAATCTCTGTTATCACTTCTATCAAACTTATTTTCATATGATCTATCATTACTTCTATCATCTTTTCTTTTGTTAGGACATCTAGCAGCAAAGTTCCCAATCTCTTTACAATTAAACCATACCAATGGTAATTTACCTATGTATCTACCTTTGCCTCTCTGCAATCTTCTAGCCATTAGTTCTTCAATCTCATCAAGTCCTTGGTCGTCACTATCACTTTCACTATCATTCCTCATAGTGTGTTTATGACTTGACTTACTTATCTTTAAATAATTTTTGAATGTATACTCAATAGATGGTAAGACACTGTTGTCAAAATTATTCATCTCAGATGAAATAAGTCTAACAACCAAACTATCTAGAGTGAAATTTTTATTTTCTACTATTCTCATTTCTTGTATAGAAGATACTCTAATAGAATAAAAAGGTAGCAAGGTTCTTAGGATTTTACTTACCACTGTCTCTTCTCCAAGTACACCTCCAACTCCTCAGATATCATTGACTACCTCTTTGATTCTACACTATACTGTGTGATATTTTATCTTTCTCTCATTCTTAGGTCATCAAATTTACCTCTTAGGTTTTCTTCCTTAGCTATTAGTACATTAGCATCTCCTCCATGTACTAGCTTCAATTTGTCCCACATTTGCTTTGTAGAGGTGCATGTTTTGACATCTTCAAATTCAGCATCGAAGAGTGAGGAAGCAATTTCTATCATCATAGAATTGTGGTCATGTTATTATATTAATTGATCAAGTGTCTGAGTTCTTGTAGGCAACACATATTTAGTCTCCAAGTATTTAGTATCATCATTTCCAATACCTAATAGGTGGAGTCTTATCTCACTTTCCCATGATGCAAAGTTGTCCTTATCCAACTTAGACACATCCCGTTTTCTCATCTTGTGATCTTTTGCTTGAGTTGTTAAAATCCCTTTCTAAGCACACAAGATCTGATACCAATAGTTAGAATAAATGAGAGGGGGGGATGAAACAGTGGCCTCAAAAATTAATCAAAAACTTTATACCACGATTGTAAATATCTAGTTATCTTTAGTACTTCAAGATGAATGCCTTTATATTATCTTCTCAAATAACTACTGCTCAGAGTTCACTATTAAAGTTTATTCTTAATCTTTATCAATTAGTGTAACCACCTGAATTTGGTTTGCTATGACCATAGACTCTATTTTACCTAAGTGTGATCATACCCCCAATTATGTCCAAATGACCCCGACTCTGCTTGGCATAATTCATTTGAATCAGATTTAATCTCCTAAGTGATCTAATCACTAATTTACATTAATCACTTTAGCCATTTCAAATCAATTCAATTCAATCAAATCATACCTGGCTAAGGTAATTAATTTAAAGGGAATTAAATGGAATCCTATTTATACCTTATCACTTGCAAAATCAATCCCCTAGCCTAAATTGATTCAATTTGGCTATAGTCCTAATTAATTACTACTAAGTAATCAAAAGCTTATTTGATTAATTAAATCCCTATTATTGAGTGAATATGTTATTACAACAATTCATTTTATTAATATTCCTTCAAACCTAACCAAGCTCAACAATCTAACTATGAGTTCAAACTCATTCAAATCCCTTCTCAAATGCTAATTCTTCTTAATTATCTAGTTAACCCTAATTAGCTAATCCTCCCTCCACTCATTCTCTCTCCTATCTTCTCTATCTTCTTAATCACATCCCTTAAGCCCTAATTCTAATCCTAAGCTACCCTTAATGTTGTCACATTCCATTAACTAATGATTAACAACTCCACCCACTTGAGAAAGTCAAGGAATCTCAAGATTCCTTTCCTCAAGTCCACATTGTCAGGCTTGACTCTAAACCCTCACCCATGCTTCTTAAACTCTCACCCATACCTCATTAATGATTTCATAAATGAAGCATTAATGGCTCTTACATACTTCTTCCACCCATACCTCATTAATGGCAACCCTTCTAGAGTCTTCTCCCCTTCCTCCATTTCTCCTATAAATAGGATGGATTTTGAGCTCAAATGGCCCTTGATTTTATGAAATATATTGTTATAATGCTCCTAATTTTTAAGAGTTAATAGCATCCTTATGCTTCCCATATTTGGAGAATTGAAGAAGAAATCTCATATTGCTCATGTTTAGGACTTTCATAGTTCTTTCTAGCTTATTTCTTAATCATTTTTCTATAATATTCATTTCTAGAGCTAGATTGCATGTTTTTGAATCATTTAGATTACTTTTCATTTGAATCTTCCATTCTTAGGTTGTATTTGTCACTAGAATATGCATAATCTGAGGGCTATTATGTCATTTTTCATACTCCTAGATAGGAAGCAATAGATTGATTTTAGTGATTGCTATGTTTGCTAACCCTTTACTTTCACTAATGCAATGATTTATTGAAGTGTTGTGTCTCTTAACAAGTACAAAAATCACACACAAATCTCTGGCGCCCACCGTGGGGCTGCGATTGCTCAAAATTTCATCAAAATTTTCTCTCTGCCCTTAACATTTTCAAGATTTGCAGGCAGTTTATCTTTTTTGGGAGCAACTTATCATTTTGGGTCATTCTTTTATCGTTTACGGGAGCAACTTATCATCTCTGGTAAATCTTTTATCATTTTTGAGAGCAACTTATCATTTCTGGGAGTTTTAATATCGTCTGCCATTGCACTTTTGGAAGGTAAAAATTGACCTTAAAATTGTTTATGGTAATCATTTTCACATTTTTTGTATGAAATATCATTTTGTGTAAAAGGAATATCATCCTGGGTATGTTTTGTTATTTGGGGTCAATCTTTTATCATTTTTGGGGTTTATCATTTTGGGTCTCTGAAATATCGTCTGTCGTCCAGGGGGCAGAAATACAAGGTTCTAACACTTGAAAATTTGATTTCTAACTTTCTAACAAGGTTATTTTTGTGATTGCGATCCTAATTTTTGAAAAACTAACTAAGTGCTTGCAGGTTTCTGAGAAGGAGATAAGAAGACAATGCTAACATGTG
Organism: Thuja plicata; assembly: GCA_018584345.1. NCBI lineage: Eukaryota > Viridiplantae > Streptophyta > Pinopsida > Cupressales > Cupressaceae > Thuja > Thuja plicata. The sequence continues at coordinate 2,226,673 of MU225721.1, forward strand.
TGGTTGCAGGGATTTTAGACTGATTTTGATACTAACCCCCTTTTTCAAAAAATTTCACACTTAAACACCATTTTATTAATATGTGTCAAGTCAACTAGATTATTATTCTCTTTTCCTCTTGAGGAAAATTAGAAAATTAGACGTTGGTTTAACACTTATGAAAGAATTTGGCGGTAAATGAACAAGCAATCTCACAGTTTAATTTCATTTGGGATCAGTAAATGAACAATGCAAATCACTAAATCTTGTGGTTTAATGAACAACTACATCATATAATTTCTTTTGGGATCAGAAATTGGACAATCAAAGCACTAAATATGTGGGATCAAAGAACAAGTTCAAATCATTTAAATCAATTTGGCTCAGTAATTGGACAAGCAACTCACTAAATCTTGTGGCTAATTGAACAAGGCAAAATTTATTTTTCAAGCAATCCTATTTTTTTTTTAAATAGGAACAAACTAAATCAAGCTCAACATAGCTTGAAGGAATGAACTTTGCTTTACGTGTTTTGAAAGAAAATGGTTTAGATTAGGAGAGTATGCTCTTCTTCTTCGGAAGAATCATAAATCCAGACATCCAAAGCTCACCAATCCTTTGTACATTTATTTTAACAGTAGAGGGCTTGCCGGTTGAGGAAAAAATCTTCCAGGAATGACCCAAGTGAGGACAGGTTTTACACCAACCCTTCCAACTCACTATAAATAATTGCTTCCTCGTAGGCTAAATCCTCAGAAGATGGAGCTGGTTTTGTTCATGAAATTTTGACATCGTTCCTTGAACATGCTTGGGTATGTGTAGAGCGGAGCCACTTGAATCTTACTTGTGAGACTACACATATTTAGGTACTCATAGGGCTATACGCCTCATTTTTGCCTTGTGCAATTCTATGGGATGATTTCGAATGGATTGCCCAATAATAGACAACATTTCAACTGAAAGAATTCCCAATTCATCCCCAAAAGGGTGATAATGTTTGTGCAAGGAAAAAAGTAATTGCCCCAAGACACTCATCATATTGTGCCCTCACTTGCATTTGGAGTCGGCTAATACAACATCATGACTGGAGCCATTGTATGCTTGGTGATGGCTATATTCTGATTAGCATTTGAGTGTGTACCTGAGTCAACAATAAAAGATTTTCATACTCCACCTAGAAAATAGGGATAAGATGAGTATCTGTTTCACCCTCCTAACAATGCAAATATGTTTGATGTGCTTGAAAAACCATTAAAAAGATAAACTCTTCAAACAAGCAACAAAATTCAAACCTTGGTCTACATGTGTTTTTCAATCATTGAAAAAACTCAAAAACATGATCTTCAAACTTCACGCAATTTCAAAATGAAACAACAAACATTTGAACAGTGGGAACTTGCATCATTGTCTCTTAGACGAAGATAGTTTATTTCAGATTCCCTTTTGACTCTTTAGTCTTTCCTTATTGCTTCTTTTGGTCTCACTGTGGCTATATCAAAAATTTTTTTAGACATCTACCTTGCATGTCCCGTCAGACTCTTATAATCTATCTCAATACATGTGGTCTACCCGCTTTTTACAACTTGGTTCCCAGCTCACTATCAGGGCATTCTAACCCTCTAACGATGGAATCATTTACTTCCACCCAAACATAAACAACACTTCTACCTAGATACACTCACTTGAACAATTTGAGACTCTACCTGACACTATTGGGAAATGTTGATGAAAGTTGAGACATAACCACATTTTTAACACAAGATGCAATAAGTACACGTCTAAAGGATCAGAAATACCTCCTAAATCAACACACTTTCTAGGAGAAACATCTTATAGTTCCCTACTCGATCTAGATTCTCTAGTGATGGATAGCGACACTCGCAGATGGAGTGAGGATTTTGAGGACTATGACAATGGAAAACACCAAAATCCTGAAGATACTGATGAAGAAGAAAAACCCAAGTTCAAACATCCTTTATTTGAATCTGGCAGTGAGGACAAAAACACTAAAGAAGAATATGAAAAACTCAAACAAAATAAGAGGTTCCACTAGATAATGGAAAGGATGATTGATGAGGATAAAGAAAAATACTTCCTTCATTTAGCTTCCACAGGTGTCAAATTTCCTAAGGATTATGATGTGGAAAAACTCAAAGAAAAGGAGGTACCAAATCCTATATCCATTCTCACAAAAAAACTCAATTTAATGCAAACAGATCTCACAAACCTCAAACAGGAGAAAGAGAAGCCCAAAACATAATACTCTTTGGATGCCATTTGTCCATTTCCTTTTGATAAGAGTATCACTATGATCCCATTTTCTCCCAATGTGGCAAGACCAAAGTATGACAAGTACATGGGAGAAACTGAACCACACGATCATGTGAGGGAATTCTGTTCCCTAAGCATAGAATACATGCACAAACCTACATACCTCATGAGACTATTTCCAGGAACTCTAGGAGGTAATGCCATGGAATAGTTCTCAAAACTAAACCCTAAGGTCAAGAAATTTGAGGAGTTGATCCAACGGTTCATCCAACATTACTCCTACAACATCCAACATGATGTAACTATGATGGACCTAGGTAATACCAAACAATGAACTGGAGAATCATTTACACACTTCCTACAAAGATGGAGGAAGATTTTTGCATGATATTCAAGGGCCATTCCCGAAATAGAGAAGATGGAGATATTCATTAATAATCTAGTACCTAAATTGAACTATGCATTACAAATGCAAGACTCTCCAAACTTTGATAGAATGATTAAAAATGTCCTCCATATTAAGAAAGTCATGGTCAAAAGGGGAGAGATCACCCTTCAAAATGAAAACAAATCAAACAACTCCAACTCCAAGCCTAAATGGTGGAAACAAAACAAGAATGTTGTTAATGATGGAGTGGTTGATGCCTCTAACATTAATCCTAAACCCAAGGTATTCAATCTAACCAATGGCATGCAAGCAAGCAAGGATGCTAAGGTAAAAATTCCCATACCCAAAATAAACAATGATAATGACAAGGGACGATCATGGACTTCCAAACCTCATAGAACATTCACTCTTTTGGGAGAACCTCTTGAGACCATTTTAAAAACACTATTGGATAACAAAGTTCTTACAATCCTAGATTCCAAACCGTGGGAACCAATGGTCAAACCCAGGTGGTGGGATGATAATTCCTATTGTGTCTTCCACAAAACAAGGGACACAAGACTAATAATTTCCTCAAGCTTAAAAATGTCATCCAAGACCTCATCAAAGGAGGCAAGATCAAAGTAGATGGACACACTACCAATGAGGATCATACAACATTCAACAAACCCTTTCCTAATTACAATCAAGGAGAAACATCTAAAGGGAAAGGTAACTACACCTATTCCAAAAAAAATAATGTGATCAATATGCTTGACACTAAAACTGAATCCATCAATGTGGTCACAATCAAAGGTGTCTCATTCCACTCGAATGATATAACACAGAGCCAAGCACAGGATACAATCAAAGGACCTCCAAAACTGACATCAACATCAACATCCAAGGTTCCTATTGTAACTATTCCTAAACCATCAGAAATACACATGGTCACTATTCCTAGAGAAAAATATGACTTGGTAGACCAATTGCAACGAACCCCTACCAAAATTTCCATTTTTGAGTTGCTCAAAATATCTACAGTGCATAGGGAAATCCTAGAACAAGCTCTACATGCTGCTAACATCCCAAAAGATATTGATATAGACAAATTCCAAGTGATGGTCAATCACATATCACCGCCACACTACCTCTCCTTTTCTAAAGAGGATGACAAGTCATTGACACATCCACATATTCAACCCCTCCATATTGAAGTCCTTATTCATAAATCCCATGTTAGATGTGCGTTGATAGATGGAGGCACAAGATTGAATATCTATACACTGGATCTAATCAAGAGACTAGGTCTCTTTGAACAAACAATTGACTCTAGAAGAAAGATAACCATCAAAGCTTATGATGAGGAAGAAAGGTCCTCTAGAGGTCTTATTATTCTACCTATCAGAGTCAGGCTGATTGAGAGGAATGTCATATGTCAAATTTTGGATTTACCATTGGCCTACAATATCCTACTAGGGAGACCATGGATTCACAAAATTCAAGTTGTACCATCTACTTACCACCAGTGCATAAAGTTCCCACATAATGGGGTGGAAGTGACAATTCCTGCAGATGCTAACTACACTTGTAATAATATCAAATCTGGTAGCATGATCCCACACAACAAAGAGGCTATGGAGGTCATGGCTCATGAAACTACCAAGGACATGGTTATGAAGAGTTTTAGAAAAACCTTGAAACTTGAAGAAATAGGTATGGGAGAGTACAAGCTGGACCTGACTCCCTCACTAACAGAACTTTTGGTGTCACCGAGATCCTATGGAAAACCTTCATCGACATTCACACCTATAGCATCCAAGGAGCCAGAAGTACATAAAGTAACTGGCATGGTAAAGGCATCCACATCTTCTTCAGATAACACAGAAGAATAGGCAGTCTTGGACTTGCTTTACAAAGGAGAACCAGTGGAATCTGAGGTCAAACATGTGAAGATATCCCTAGAACAGTATGGAAAGGGATATGATTTCCTCACACAAATGGGTTACAAAGGAAAGGGACCTCTAAATGACACAGGATGAGGGCTTATTGAACCTATACCCATGGAGTTCCAGAATACCAGAGATAAAACAAGACTGGGTTTTAATACTAAAACTGATAAACCCACTTCAAAAGAGAGTCCACACTCAGATAAAGGGAGTGATGAAATAGATGCACTAGAGCAGTGGTCCTTTGAAGGATTGTTTCATGTTGGTGCATAGGACACCAACTACCAAGGGGAACGCTATGTACCTAGCTTTGAGGTACCACAAGATCTTCACACCCCTTTGCTAGCACAACCTCCCATTTAAGAGGTAGGAGACACCATAGAAATAATTACTCAAGAGACACCCCGTCCACAGAATTTACATCCTAATTGGGGGAAATTGATCACAATTTCATTATCCTTAATCTACCCCACTTTGATCTACAAGTAGCTAACCAGGTACATCAGATAACCATTTCTGAATACTTAAATAGATCTGATGATGATGTAACAGAATCTCATGACTATGAATGGGATTGGCTATCTGTCACCTCTGAAGATATTGGAATAGATATAATTCACATGTTTGTAGCTCCCTCAGCTCCTAGTAAATGATCTGACACTCCTCTCAATGATACTGATCCTCCTGAAGTAGAAGAAGAGTTCCTTCCCCCGATCATCAATGGAGACACAGGTGAATACATAAGTCTAGAAAAATTTCATAGGCTACAAGCAAGAAGCCTCCTTTTAAGGAGAGATGATGATGAGATTTCTACTGACGAGTCACTAGATTTTACTCCGCATATGACTAACAATGACCCTTTTAATGGTGATCTCACTCTTATTGATTTAAATATCAAAGAAATTAACTTAATAGATTGTGTCATGTCGGTTAATGGTCTTGATGCTAACATGATGTTGTCCTTCCCAGAATCTGACTCCCTAACATTGGTACTTCCCAACCTAATTGATTAGACTCAAACAAATCCTACTCCTATCCTTGACTCTTTTGATGACCACACCCTAGCTTGCTATCTCAATGTTTGTGAACCTTACCCTTCTTCCACCAAAGCAAGGAGCGAGAACATGTCACAGGAGGATATCAAGTAACTTAGTCAAAAAATAAAAAAGAAAAAGAAAAAGTAAACTGATGGTGAAAACTACTCTTTGGTAGTATTAAATCCCAAAATAGTAAATAAAAAAGATGTATCCAATGGTGAAAACCTCTTTGAGGCACCAAAGGATGAGACTCTTGATATCCTCCCTGAACACTTTTAGGAAAGATCTTCGGTATTGATTGAACCAACACAACCAGTAAATTTGGGCATTATTGAAAATCCTCAAATAGTTCACCTTGCACAATCTTTATCAGAAGAGGAGAAGGTACAGTTCACAAAGTTCCTAAAGGAGAAGAAGATTAACTTTGCATGGTCTTATATAGATATACGAGGGCTAGATCCTAATCTAATCATGCACCACTCATCTATAGCTCCCAGGATCAAGCCTGTAAAAAAAAAACTTAGAAAGATGCATCCTCATGTTGCATTATTAGTAAAAGAAGAGCTGGAAAAGTTGTTAAAAGCAGGATTTATCAGAGTCATTGCATATGCAGGATAGATCTCCAATGTGGTCCCCATATCTAAAATTGATAAATCTATCAGGATTTGTACTGAATTTAGAGACTTGAAAAAAGCATGTCTGAAAGATGACTTCCCTCTACCTAACATAGACATTATCGCAGATCTTACAACAAGCTACCAGATGTATTCTTTAATAGATGGATTCTCGGGCTATAATCAAATCAAAATTTCCCCCGAGGATCAAGAGAAAAATGCATTCACATGTGCATGGGGCACCTTTTGCTGGAATGTCATGCCTTTTAGGTTAAAGAATGCCGATGCAACATATCAAAGAGCCATGACAACAATATTCCATGACATGATGCACAAGAACATGGAGGACTATGTAGATGACACATTGGGTAAATCCAAAGAAAGAGGTACTCACATTGCTGACTTAAGAAAGATCTTGGATTGAATGGAATAGTTTCAACTCAGACTCAATCCTAAGAAATGTGCCTTTGGGGTCCAATTAGGGAAGCTCCTAGGATTCATTATTTCAGTGAAGGGAATTGAGGTAGACCCCACTAAAGTTAAAGCTATACTAGAGATGGCTCCTCCATGTAACATCAGTCAAATGAGGAAACTGTAAGGGAGAATCCATTCCATTAGGAGGTTTATGTCCCAACTTGCGGATAAGGCACAACCCTTTACTAAGTTGCTACATAAAGGGGTTACCTTCAAATGGGATGAACACTGCAAAGCAAACTTTAGAGAATTGAAAGGATATCTGGCTACTCCTCTTATTCTTATGGCACCTATTCATGGAAAGCCCCTACTCCTATACATTTCAGCTACAACTACATCCCTAGGAGTATTGCTGGCACAAGAAGATGAAACAAAGAAAGAAAGAGCTATATACTACATTAGAAAGAACACTGGTCGCCTATGAGATCAATTATAGCATTATTGAAAAAATCATGCTGAGCAATCATCTTTGCATCGCAAAAATTAAGGCACTACATGCTCTCTCATACAATAAAGCTCATTGCTAAGATTGATCTTCTAAAGTATCTTTTGAGTAGAACAACATTAACAAGACATTTGGCAAAATGGGTCCTGATTCTAAGTGAGTTTGACATTGAATATGTAGAATGGAGAGCTATACAAGGACAGGTCCTTGCAAATCAATTGGCGAATTCACCACTCCAGGATGATAAACCTTTACTCATTAAATTCCCTAATGAAACAATCATGCATCTCACTGAATATGCATGGAAGATGTACTTTGACAGTTCATTTACTCAACAAGGATTTGGAGTAGGGGTCCTATTCATAACTCCTCAAGGTTACAAGATTCCCAAATCTTACAAATTAATGTTTCCATGCACCAAAAATATTTTAGAATATGAAGCATTGGTAAACAGCCTCAAGCTAGCTATGGAGTGGAAGATCATAGAGTTATACGTATATGGTTACTCTCAAATAAATTATCAATCAAGTCAATGGGGAGTATCAAATGAAAGATGAGAAATTGATGCCCTACAAGCAACTAGTTGATGACCTAAAGAAATACTTTGTCTTCATCACCTTCCAGAAGATACCAAGATAAGAAAAGAAAGCTGCAGACACTATGGCTACCTTGGCATCCATGTTACAACTAGAAGAACATCAATTTCACTATGACTTCTTGGTGGAAGAACTCTCCTATCCTACCTTTGATACCCCTAAATATCAAGAAATATGCTTTGAATACCCCAGACCAATCTCGGTATGCCAATATCATTGCTTACCTTTCTGACCAAACCATCCCTAATAATCTATCTAGAAATGAGAAAAGATCCCTGATTAGGACAACATTGCATTACATCCTCATAACTAACAACCTATATCGATGCAGTCTCAATGGTACACTTCTTCAATGTTTAGAACTTAAAGAGTCTGATCTAGCATTAAAAGAAGTCCACAAAGGTGTATGTGGCTCACACTCGAATGAATTTTCATTAGCAAAGAAACTGCTCAGAGTAGGCTATTACTGGCCTACCATGGAGAAAGATGCTATTCAGTTTTCAAAAGCATGTCTTAAGTGCCAGGAACATGGAAATCTTATCCATGCTCCTGCCAGAGAACTTATACCTTTCATAACACATTGGCCATTTCAACAATGGGCCTTTGACTTGGTTGGACAAATATATCCCAACTCCTCAAATGGACACAAGTTCATCATTACGACCACTGAGTATTTCACAAAGTGGGTCAAAGCCATGTCGCTAATCAAAGCCACTAACAACTAGGTGGCTATGTTCATTTTGAACTACATTATTTTTAGATATGGGATACCCTCTTCAATTGTAACAGACAATGAGGGCTGATTTAAAAATCAAGACATTTATGACCTTTGTGAACAGTTCCATATTACTCAACACTACTCCTCAATCTATTATCCTTAAGGTAATGGATAGGTTGAGGCATCCAACAAGAATATTCTCAAAATTCTACACCAAACTGTAAGCAAGTCTGGCAGAGACTGGCATCTACAACTGAATCTGACACTATGGGCCTACAGAACAAGCATCCAAACACCAACTGGAGCCACGCCATTTTCTCTAGTCTATGGCGCTAAAGAAACACTACCCATTGAGGTCAAAATCCCATCTTTGCAGATATATTTACAAGGACTGGTTACTAATGAGCAGTACCACATAGATAGGGTGAATTCTCTAGACCTACTAGATGAGCACCGATAACAAGTGTTTGATCACCTCGAAGTGTATCAAGTGTGTATGTCTAAAGGTTACAAAAAAAAGGTCAAACCACACAAATTTGAAGTGGGAGATCTCATCCTAAAGGAAAATCCTAAAAACCAGCCAAACAGAGAACATAAAGGAAAGTTTGAACCTAACTGGCTGGGACCTTATGTTATCACTACTATTTTTGAGACTGGAGCTTATCAATTAGCTACACCTAAGGGAGACATTATTCTAGATCCTATCAATACTCTACATTTGAAGCGGTTCTACACTTGATGTTTGGCTAGCAGAGCCTATACAACAAAAAGTTCTTACAAAATACCCAAAACATTGAGAAAATTGATCCCGAAGAAATCCAAAAACAATGGAAAAGATCCTACAAAAAGGGTATCGTTGGTGAAAACCTGGCAAACAGGCACTTTGATCCTGCAAAAACATTCAAAAAAGCAAAAATAGCAAAAAAAGTGAAAAAGAGAAAAGTGCCTTGATGAGAACCCGGTAAAACAGGCATCTTGGTAGCAAAAAGAAAGAAAAGATCTTGCCAAGTGGTGAAAACTTGGCAATCAGGTGTCACATGTGTTCTACGCTCCATCTATCAATGCACTACTGATGCTAGGCCTTTATAATTGTACCTGTGCTCATACGTTGACTTCATTTTCCTTAATGGCTATCTTATCCTCGCTTGGGATTTGTCTACATTTATGTCTTAGGAATAAGTTATTTTGCACTAGGGACATCTTTGCTAGTATGGTAGGTTATGGTTTCTAGGTTGCTCTAGGATAGTTTGAATCATGAACACAATATTTCTTGATACATGCAAAACAATGTCACTTTCCAAAACAAGGGTGTCTTTTCAAACACCCCATATCCAGACATGACATAACATTTATATTAACGAAGTTCCTACAAATCTATATTGGATTAAAAACATAAACAAATTATCCTATCAATGCACAGACATGGAATGCCATGTTGCTTGTATCCCAATTTTATGATTGATGAATCGTTACTGTGTTTGACATATGAATGAAAAAGTACTACTTAAACACACAGTTTGATATTGGTTTGATTATAATTATTTAAATTTCCTAATGATGTATTCAACTAGGGGCATCTAAGCAATTATAAATTTTATTTGATTGATTCTCAATTGATAATTTATTATGTCTTCTTAGTTTCTCAATGATGTCTGCGCAAAGACAAAGAGTCACAAGGATAAGGGGCATAATGTTTTCTTGATTTTCTATGTATGGTGATTGTTCCAAATGATCCTATAAATTTCACCTAACTTAGATGTTTATGGTAAGAGCTACCACTATGGGTGGATAGCCGCATATATCTTGATCTTTGTTATGTGTAGACTATGGTGAGGTTGAAACAATTTCCTTGTCTATTTTCTGATCTAGATTCTCACTAAGGTATACGAATCATAATGTACCCAAGGATATGAATTTTCAAGGTCACTATGTGTCCAATATCTTGCCTTAATCAGAATCTAGTATATTAAAAGGAAGGTGACTATTTTTTTATCCTGGCTTCTATGCCTTGATGCCTAAGTCTATTTCTGACATTTCAATAAAATACAATATTCATATTATCATAATATCAGTGGGTACTAGTGATAGTTGTACTATCAAGTGGTATCCATTCCCGAAAGCACCCAATGATGATAAATTGTTACAATATCTGCAAATTAGTGACAAAGTCCTAAGAGTCTGCATGTAGCTGCATTTAGAGATTGCATGATGCATTTTTCAAAGAACAACATAAGGATTTGAGCTCAAACTCCTTTCTATTTTTAGTTCATTTGAAATCCAAGCTATTTATATAACCATGCTTCCTGAAATCTATGATCTATCAGGAATAAAATCAAACTCACCTTTTCAAGCATGATTAACTTGGTACTCATGTGTTTACTCTTAACACACCCCCGTTTCTTTGCTTCTTCTAATCCATTCTTGCTTATTCTACCCATTCCCTGTAAGTGATACATCATTTCAACAGAGGGATTTCATTTCTATTTCCTTCAATTTTGTTATCGTGGGGGCATGATCACACTATCATCAATTAAATTTTTTCTCGAAACAACATTAAAATGACTTTGTTATTAAACAAACTAGGGGCATAACAGTTTCCTTGACTAAGTTAGAACTATTGGATAGAATGCTTTGGTTATCATAAGCTGGATATCTTGTGTTTCCTCATTTTAAAAGATTCTTATTAAGCTCCTGGCAGCTTCTTACTGAATTTTGGATGACAACCAAGTTCAGAATCAGTATTATCAATCTTTGGACGACAACCAAGTTCAGAATTGGTATCTTTAAAAATATTTTATTAATATTTGGACAAAAACCAAGTTCAAAATCAATTCTATCTATTTTTTTTGATCAAGTGTGAGATTGATCTCATCAACACTTCATTTGACAACCAAGAATGAAATTCTCAATCTTTTTGAAGTCAAAATCAAAAACTTTGTTTGAATCAATGCGCTGCTCGCACATCAATTCAAAGAGGGGCAAATGTAACCACCTAAATTTGGTCTACTATGACCATAGACCCTATTTTCCCTAAGTGTGATCATACCCCCAATTATGTCCAAATGACCCTGTTACTGCTTGGCATAATTCATTCAAATCAAATTTAATCTCCTGAGTGATCTAATCACTAATTTACATTAATCACTTTATCCATTTCAAATCAACTCAATTTAATCAAATCATACCTGGCTAAGGTAATTAATTTAAAGGGAATTAAATGGAATCCTATTTATACCTTATCACTTGCAAAATAAATCCCCTAGCCTAAATTGATTCAATTTGGCTATAGTCCTAATTAATTACTACTAAGTAATCAAAATTTTATCTGATTAATTAAATCCCTATTATTGAGTGAATATGTTATTACAACGATTCATTTTATTAATATTCCTTCAAACCTAACCAAGCTAAATAATCCAACCACGAGTTCAAACTCATCCCAACCCCTTCTCACATGCTAATTCTTCTTAATTAGCTAATTAACCCTAATAAGATAATCCCCCCTTGACTCATTCTCTCTCCTATCTTCTCTATCTTCTTAATCACATCCCTTAAGCCCTAATTCTAATCCTAATATACCCTTAATGTTGTCACATTCCATTAAGGAATGATTAACAACTCCACCCACTTGAGAAAGTCAAGGAATCTCAAGATTCCTTTCCTCAAGTCCATGTTGTCAAGCTTGACTCTAAACCCTCACCCATGCTTCTTAAACCCTCACCCATACCTCATTAATTCTTTCATAAATGAAGCATTAATGGCTCTTACATACTTCTTCCACCCATACCTCATTAATGAGTCTTACATCCTCATTAATGGCAGCCCTTCTAGAGTCTTCTCCTCTTCCTCTATTTCTCCTATAAATAGGATGGAATTTGAGGTCAAATGGCCCTTGATTTTATGAAATATATTGTTATAATGCTCCTAATTTTGAAGAGTTAATAGCATCCTTATACTGCCCATATTTGGAGAATTGAAGAAGCAATCTCATATTGCTCATGTTTAGGACTTTCATAGTTCTTTCTAGCTTATTTCTTAATCATTTTGCTATAATATTCATTTCTAGAGCTAGATTGCATGTTTTTGAATCATTTAGATTACTTTTCATTTGAATCTTCCATTCTTAGGTTGTATTTGTCACTGGAATATGCATAATCTGAGGGCTTTTATGTCTTTTTTCACACTCCTCCTAGATAGGAAGCAATAGATTGATTTTAGTGATTGCTATGTTTTCTAACCCTTTACTTTCACTAATGCAATGATTTATTAAAGTGTTGTGTCTCTTAACAGGTACAAAAATTGCACACACAATTAGCATTCTACCATTTACTGAAATATAGTAAATAACATAGTGTTTACCGATCAATCCTATTTTAGTAATGTTTAAAGAAAAACACTAAAGCAATGACTCATAAACACATTTGACACATGGATTTTTAACATGGAAACCCTGTTAAGGGAAAAACCACTTGGGACCAGTAACCCAAAATTTTCACTCTTCTGAAGTGAGCTCGGTGAAGAGCCAACCCTGTTAAAGGTTACAAAAACACTATTAAGTGTGACCTTGTTAGAGGATTTATCACTAATAGTTCATCACTTAATATCTGGCATTTCACTATGCTATCTTTGTGAATTAACCTTTTGATACTCCTTGGGATGTATCTCAATATATAAAGGATTGTTAAGTCCTTCTCGGTTAAGAGACTTTCTGAATCAATGGTTAAAATGAAACAATATATGATCTATTCATATAAACAACTTAATCTTGTAGATGTTCAGATCTATTGTAAGATCATAATAACTTTCTGATTAATGTTTCCTTTCAATACCTTTTCTCCACTTCTTTTTTCTTGGTGATGCTGAGCTTCTCTTTTTCTTAGTGTCCTCAGAAATATTTAGCTCTGTTCTTTGGCTTGATTGATCAAGACTATATGAGGTTGTTCTTTGCCAGTATTCTAGCCAGAATATTCTTCTTCTATTCACTCCTAATTCATAATGAATTATCTTGTCTCTTTATAGACATGATTTCACCTTTTTTAGGTCTTAGTATTTCTTATTCTTGATGTGATCCAGAAATCTTACCTTTCTTGCTTTAAAACATACTTCAGTTTTATCCCACAGATTTCTCCTTGACAAATGGAATAAAAAATCTTTTAAAATCTCTCTTATCTCTAGCTTTAACTTGTCCATGGAAACAATGCGATCAACCAGTTAACTCCATATTTATCTCTAGCCAGCTAAGTATTTTGTCATTTCTGAACTTCAATTCTTGTCAGTCAACACTTTATTTTTCCTTGGGTATCTCTGTCCGTCAGGGTTGTCTGTCCATTGGGAAATACTGTGAAGCTCTTCTTGGGTATCATTATGGTTCTACTTGTCGGTAATGCTTTCTCAGGTTTGTTTCTTAGGTATCACTGTGAATATGCTCTTGGGGTTCTCTATCCACTGGGGTGTACTATCCGTTAGTGTTTGTTGTCACTTAGTGGATACTGATCTTTTATGCATTTCTTAAAGCATAACCTTTATCTCCCTGGTTCTCTCAAGTCTTTGACACTAAGTATATATCCAATCAGATTATATCAAGTTGACATGAATGACAATATAATACCTTAACTAATTTAATGTCTTGCATTAACTTTCTATAGCTCTGCAATCATCAACTTAACATCTTCAAACATTCAATCAGTTATGGTTCATCATGTATAGATGCAAGTCTGTTAGTTCCTATTTTGATTGTGAGACCATTTTTTATAATCAGTCTTTTTTTTAAAACTTTAGGGTAGTATGCCCCACCAACAGTGATCCTACCTGTAGTGAGTATCTTGGCAGAAAGTCTCCATTGTAAAAATCACCTTAACCACTGTCACCCTAACCAGTGTTATTCAAAGTTGTGTGAAGGAGAGTATAGGGTTATGAAAAAAGGAAAAATATAGTCAACAAAGGAGGTAATACAGAGATTGTGTGAAGATGAGTTTTGTAGTCGATTCCCATCCAGATATGCTAAAGGAAATTACTACACTCTTAATTGGAACCAAATTAATGCGTGTGTAGTTGTAGCTCCATTATTTCATATTTTGATTGTGAGTCTATTTTTGATAATCAATTAGTTTTGTATTTTAGGTAGTTAGCCGCACTTAAAGTGAGCCTAGTAGCAATGAGCCTACTTGAAATGAGCATCTTGGTAGTGAGCCTCCATTTTAAAAATGACCTTAACTAGTGTAACCCTAACCAATGTTTCATAGTTGAGAATTAGCATTCTCTGTGGGTTTTCCCATCTTGGGGTTTCCACGTAAATTTGGTGTTCTTTGTGCATGGTGTTCTTATGTAATTTCATGTTCATATCTGTTCTATCTATCTGATTGATTTGAGGTTACTCTAGATTAACTAAGTTAAAGAAAATTATTTTATGATAACTGGTTCACTCCCCCCCCCCTCAGTTATTCAGACTGTTCAACATTTTCTATCAAAGCTTGGTCCCTTCTAGATAAAGCTTTACCACTTGAGGGTGATCTTGGTAGGTTGAACAAATGGCTGGAGAATATTATTTTGATGAAGAAATACATATAATTTTGAATGATATGGAATGAAGAGAATCTAAAAATGAATAACTAAAGGAAAATCTCAAGGAGGTAAATATTTATATCAATAAGCTAAGGGAGAAAATAAAAAAAATTCAAATCAAGACACAAAGAAGTGACCTAGGAGTTAAAGGAATCAAAAGAAAATATTGTAAATTTGAAGCTACAATTGGAATGTTAGTAATAACTGAGAGGGGGGGGGTGTGAATCAGTGGCCTCAAAATATTCCAATTAATCAACCCAAAAACTTAGTACCACAATATCATGCCTATAGTTATCTTCAGTCCTATAAGATGAATGCCTCCAAATATACTTATTAAATTACTAGTGCTCGGAATGCTTTGTTAAACCTTATTCTGTATGTTTACCGAATAACAGTCTGTTAATTTACCAAAAGACAGTAAATTACTTAGAGTATATCGATCAATCTAGATTAGCTATGTGTAATGAAAAACACTAAATTAATGACTCATAGACACATTGACACATGGATGTTTAACGTCAAAACCTTGTTAAGGGAAAAACCACTTGGGACCGGTAACCCAAAATTTTCACTCTTCTAAAGTGAGCTTGGTGAAGAGCCAACACTATTAAAGGTTACAAACACACTGTTAGGTGTGACCTTGTTATAGGATTTAAAAGATTAGTTTGTCACTTGATATCGGGCATCTCTATGCTACCTTCCTTGATCAAACACTCACTTGGCATGTCAATAGGTATCTGGCATCTCAAGATATCTTCATGGTCAAAATTTTTGATAATCCTTGGGATGTATCTCAATATAGAAAAGATATTTAAATCTTTCTTGGTTAAGAGACTTTCTAAATCAATGGTTAAACCAAAGCAGTATGATCTGTTCACATATACAACTTATACTTGCAAATTTTTAGATCTATTGTAAGCTCATAAAATAATCTTATTAATATGTCCTTTTAATACCTTTGCTCCACTTTTGTTATGCTCGATGATGCTATGCTCTGTTGCTCAGTATCTACAAAAAAAATTATCTCTTTCCTCAGCTTGATTGATCAGGACTGTATGAAGTTGTTCTTCATCAGTTTCTCTTCAACACCCTCATTTTCATTCAATCCCCCACAATTCATATTGAATTGAGTTGTCTGTTAGAATAGTCCCAAAGGATAACTGAGAGGGGGGGGGGGTGAATCAGTTATCAGCCAATTCAATTAGTTTCTATTATTAACTTTAGAATATAATAAAGTAAATACACATTCAGATAACACAATAGACAACACTTCAATTTGGTTATGGGGAAACCAAATGGTAAAAATCCCGGTGGGAATTAGTACCCACAATGAACTATACTTGTTTATAGTAATCCCTATTAGAAGATATTTAAACCCTATTAGGAGTTGTACTTTACAATGCAATAAGTATAGTGACCTGATTAAGGGTTTGACCCTATTAAGAGTCTTTTACAAATAACCCTATTAGGGGTGAGGACTCACTGTCCAAAATCTCACTACTTCAATGGTGAAGGCTACAACCTTCTCTAGAATAGATATACACTATATCTAATGATGAACTATAGAGTAGACTTGCTGTCTTGATTAGTTCCAATTTTTTGTAATCTTCTACTGCTTATTCACATAGACCCTTGATGAATGAACCACAACTGATATTTTTCTCTATACATTTTCTATCTATTTTCGTATCATTCACACTTTGCATTTACAAAAAAACTACTATAAGTATCTTCCTCAAAGTATAAGGTCATGATGGCTCATGGAAACACTTCAAAAAAATATTTTTCAGCTTAACTAAGCACACAAACAATATTAAGTCCATGCAACACAAACTGAATAGACGCGACACTTCACTAATTCAGCTTCACCAAATCAACTCAAATAGCACAATCCTGATGTTACATGATAGGCACGTTTAACCAAATATAGTTAACTCATAACTAATCATGAATATACACACATATCCTAAAGATAGGCGCAACTCAAGAAACACATTAAATATGTCAGCTCTAAATAGATGCTCTTCTAGAACTGTAACTGCCAATAATAGAATCACACAACTTGACTGAAACATCATAATTGAGTCTGCATGTATGAACATAACATACTAAACATGTCTACAATCTAAATATATCTACGCAAGGATTGATATCATCATTCTGATAAGTACATATAGAATCACTGCTGTATATTATATGTTGTCATCAATGACAAACATACAATCAATCAACTGCACAGAAACAAATCTCCAACAATCTCCCCCTTTGACATTGATGGCAACATATGATATTAAAAACATCTTCAACACATGGTGTCTTCTTTCTTTTACAATCTTCTCAATATCCTCATCAAAGATTCCTCTACACTGCTTCAGTTCTTCTGACTATTTTTATACTCCCCCATAGTATATGCTCCCCCTTACTATATAATCCCCCTTTGACATCAATGGCAAAGGGCACCATAAACCATTAGGCACATGTACTACTCAAGAAGTAGAGTAGTCAACCATTTATTAGTCACAAAGGATTGATGTTCTTCCTGCATTCTCTAATCAGACTTAGGAGAGGGAATTACTCCCAACTTCTCTCTGAGATACTCAAAAATATCTTTTGATAAAGGTTTTCTGAAAATATATGCCAACTGTTCTTTGGTACTCACATAGTCCAATTTCACTTCTTTGTCTGCAACCTTTTCTCTTAGAAAATGGTACTTGATCTCTATGTGTTTTGTCTTTGCATGCATCACAGGGTTCTTAGACATGTTAATAGTTCTAGTGTTATCACAATGAATAACAATAGGATAATCAACCTAAATACCAAAGTCTTTAACCATCTGTTTGATCCAAACCATGGTTGAACAATTCAGTGATACTGCAACATATTCAACTTCTACTGTTGACTGAGAAATATAGTTCTTCTTCTTTCTTATCCAAGAAACCAACCTATCTCCAAGAAATACTACTCCTTCTAAAGTACTCTTCCTATCATCAATACAACCTGCCCAATCTACATATGTATACACATGAAGTTGTACATTCTCTGATTTAGGATACCATAAACCATAGTCTATAGTTCCCTTTAGATATCTGAATATCCT
>MU225721.1:2245609-2258057 GCA_018584345.1 Thuja plicata
TTGTTTCTTACTACTGTACCTTCTTCATTCATCTTGTTTCTGAAGATCCACTTTGTTCCAATCACATTTTTGTCACTGGGTCTAGGAACCAATTCCCATGTCTCATTCTTAATTATCTAATCTAATTATTCTTTCATTGCACTCTTCCAATTAGAATCATTACAAGCATCTTCAACACTTAAAGGTTCAATCTATGAAAGTAAATATACCTCTTCATCCATTGTTAGAATTTTTACTTTTGATCTAGTCAAAACATTGCTGCTCTGATCTCCAATGATATCATCTTTAGAGTGGTATCTAGATGTGAATTTTGGAACCTTAGGTGTTACTTCTTCTCTTGTAATCTATGAATCTTCTCTGCTTGATTTAGGGTCATTGCATGAGACATCAATGCAATCAAAGATTTCTTCAATAACAATATCTTTGCTGCTAGGCCTGGGTTCATCTTCAATCATAGGTGCATATTCATAGTACCTCTCTTGAACCATAAATTTCTCATCAATTTTTACATGAGTAATTTCAATTATCCTTTTCAATCTCAAATTGAAACATCTTTATGCTTTTCTTTTTGTAGAGTAACCAAGGAAAATTCCTTCATCACTTCTAGTATCAAATTTACAAACACCATCATCTCTCTTGATGTAGCATTTGCTACTAAAAATTTTGAAATACTTTATCGTAGGTACATTACCAAACCAAAGTTCATAGGGTGTCTTATCTATGCCTAGCCTCAATTGAGTTCTATTGATAGTATAGACTGTTGTATTTACAGCATCTCTCCAATATGTGTGAGCAACTTTTCCTTCAATCATCATAGTGCGTGTTGTATCAATTATAATCATATTCCTCCTTTCTGCAATCCCATTTTGTTGAGGGGTTCTAGGAGCACTCAACTATCTTTTTATTCCATGTTCTTCACAGTACTCATAAAACTTATCAGAGGTGAACTCTCCTCCTCTATCTAATATTAGACATTTTAGTGTTAATCCAGATTCATTCTCAACCTTAGCTTTGAATATTTTGAACTTCTCAAAGGCTTCTGACTTCTCTTTTAAGAATGCAACCCACATCATCCTTGATAAATCATCAAAAAACAAAATGAAATACCTTTCTCCATAGTATGATCTTGTTTGGGTAGGACCACATAAATTTGTATGCACTAGGTCCAATTTGTTTTCAACTGAGTTCTACTTGCTTCTGAAAGAACTCCTTACATGCTTTCCCATAAGACATTCCCTGCACATTGTGTCAACTAGTCTTGCTATACTTGGAAGATCTCTGACTGCCTTGACATTACTTATCTTTACTATGTTATCAAAATTGATATGATAGAGTCTCTTGTGCCATAACCAATTGTCATCCAATTTTGCAACAAAAAAAATTACATCTGAATTGAGCTGAAAAACATTAACTTTTGTTTTGGAACCTGATGCAATCATGTCTCCATCCTTGTTGTTAATGATGCACTTGTTGTCTTTGAACTCCAAATGATAACCTTTGTTAAGTAGTTGTCCAACACTTTGCAAGTTATGATGTAATTCATCAACATACAAAACATCATCTGTCTTGTTCTTTCCATCCAAAGTGATAGAACCTCTGCCTATGATAGGTTTAGGAGTGTTATCTCCAAATCTAACCATACCACCTTTGTTTCATTTACCCTTTGATTATAGGCTCTAATGTTCTCTTCAGGTAACATCTCAAGACTATTGTATTTCTTTTTTCATGTCTTCCTGCATGCATTATTTACATGAATATCTCCTTCAAACATGTCTTCTAAATACTTCCATATTGTGTATTCCTTGTCTAATTTCTCAATCTCAAAAAATTCACTGTCAGATAGTGCACTTATAAGGGCTTCTTTGGAAACTGCATTAGCTGTGAATGTATCCTTCTATTTACTGGTAGCATCATCTCTTGATAGATCTTTTAAAGAGGGAATAACAATCTCAAATATATCAAAACCAACACACTATAGATGGGTTATCATTTTGTTTTTCCAATCCATATAATTTTCTCCATCAAACTTAGGGCTCTCTTTTTTGAAGTAAGACATCTGATCTACCTTAAGTTGCTAGGATTCTTCTCCAAGGCACTTGGCTCTGATACCAATTGTTAGAATATTCCCAAAGGATAACTGAGAGGGGGGGGAGGGGTGAATCAATTATCAGCCAATTCAATTCTTTTCTCTTATTAACTTCAGAATACAATAAAGTAAATACACATTCAGATAACACAATAAACAACACTTTAATTTGGTTACAGAATTAGTACCCACAATGAACTCTACTTGTTTATAGTAATCCCTATTAGAAGATATTTCAACCCTGTTAGGAGTTGTACTTTATAATGCAATAAGTATAGTGACTTGATTAAGGGTCTGACCTATTTAGAGTCTTTTACAAATAACCCTGTTAGGGGTGAGGACTCACTGTCCACAAGCTCACTGCTTCAATGGTGAAGACTACAACCTTCTATAGAATAGATATACACTATATCTGATGATGAACTATAGAGTAGATCTGCTATCTTGATCAGTTCCAATGTGTTGTAATAATCTACTGCTTCTTCATATAGACCCTTGATGAATGAACCACAACTAATATTCTGCTCTGTACATTTTCTGTCTCTTTTCGTATCATTCACACCATGCGTTTACAAATGAACTACTATAAGTATCTTCCTCAAAGTAGAAGGTCATGATGGCTCATGGAAATACTTCAACAACATCTTTGTCAGCTTAACTAAGCATGCAAACAATAATAAGTCTACGCAACACAAACTGAACAGACGCGACGCTTCACTAAGTCGGCTTCACCAAATTAACTCAAATAGAACGATCATGATGTTACATGATAGGCGTGTTTAACCAAACATAGTTAACTCATAACTAATCATGAATATACACATGCATATCCTGAAGATAGGTGCAACTCAAGAAACATGTTAAATACGTTGGCTCTGAATAGATACTCTTCCAGAACTGTAATTGCCAATAAAAAAATTACACAACTTGACTGAAACATCATATCTGAGTCTGCATGTATGAACATAACATACTAAACATGTCTACAATCTGAATATATCCATGCAAGGCTTGATATCATTATTCTAATAAGTAAATATAGAATCACTACTATATATTATATGTTGTCATCAATGACAAACATACAATCAATCAACTACACAGAAACAAATCTCCAACAGTCTCTTTATAGACATGATATCACCATTTCTAGGTTCTTGATTTTCTTGATCTTGGCATGATCCACAATCTTAGCCACTTTGAATTAAAGAAAAACTCCTATTTTATCTCGTAGAGATCTTCTTTCCAACTAGAAAAAAAAACTTTAAATCCTTTACTTATCTCTAGCTTTATCTGGTCGATTAAAACAATGATAACATCTAGTTAAGTCTATATTTAGCTCTGCCAGCTAGATATTTTTTCATTTCTGAACTCAACTTAATTTTTGTGTTTTAACTCTTTGATAGCTTTGGTCAACACTCTAGTTATCCTTGGGCTTCTCCGTTGGTTTACACTATAGTTCTAGCCATCTTTTATTCTTGTGATTCTGCTCGTCAGTAATGCTTGACAGTGTTCTTGTTCAGGCATCACTCTGACTTGACTTTCGGTGATCTCTATCCGTCGGGTTCCACTAGCCGTTAGTTTTTGAAGTCACTTAGTGAATGCTTGTCTTTTATGCATTACTAAGAGCATAATCCTTTTCTCTCTAATTCTCTGAAGTCTTTGACACTTTGATTATAACCATTTAGATTATATAAAGTTGACATCAATGACAATACAATCCATTAACTGATTTAATGTCTTGCATTATCTTTCTACATTTCAGTGATCAACTTAACATCTTCAAACATTTAATCAGTTACATGTCATCAATCTCTCCCTTTGGCATTGATTGAAATATACTATATTCTCATACTATACTATACTAATACAATATGAAATATAATAGTTTCATCTATTTTTCCTATTGTAACTATTACAAATATTTGGTCCTCAGTAAGCTCAAAATTGCTTTGATTTGTTTCTTGTAGAGTGGTTGTCTTCAATCTTTAATCCCTTCATTGGATAGATGTAGATTCTTCTTTCTCTATTCTAATATGTGCATTGCCTTGACTATCCCTCTTCTTTTGATCTTTTTCTTTTGACAACAATCTCTCCCTTTGTATGAACTCTCTCCCTTTGTTACTTCTCTTCCTTGTATGGATATTTCATATATAGTTTCTCCATGGATAATAATATAATCTCTAATGAGATAATCACTCCCTTTGATAATGAGTCTCTTTCTCTTATGACTCCTGATAATGAGATAATCTCTCCCTTTGACAACAATGCCAAACAATTTTCTTTTATCATCTTTTATCCCTTTATATAATATACTCCTTGAATTTCCCTATCCATCAGTAATACAATGTCTTTGGTGTTCGGTGTGGATTTGTACCTTACTGTGTATAGATGTATCTATTTTTTTTCATCTCAGTTGTGCATCAACATGAAGGATCTTCTCATTGTGTGTATGTTGATGCTTCCTCCTAGTCAACTTATTGAATGATAGACATGAGTTGTTTCCCTAGTCTCTGTCTCAAGTACTCAAATGTATCCTTCAGCAATGGCTTGGTGAATATATCAGATAATTGTTCCTTTAATTGAACATATTCCAATATCACCTCCTTTGCTTGCACTTGTTCTCTCAGATAGTGATACTTGATAGCAATATGCTTAGTCTTAGCATGCATGACTGGATTCTTAGAGATGTTAATTGCACTGGTATTATCACAATAAATAATTACTGGTTCAAGAATCTTCATATGCATACCATCTAGTAATTTTTTGATCTATGCAATGTTGGAGCAATTTGTAGCAGCAACCACATACTTTGCTTCTGCAGTAGACTAAGAGATGCATCCTTGCTTCTTGTTGATCCATGTGACAAGTCTATCACCCATGAAGAATGCTCCTCCAGTTGTGCTCTTTCGGTCATTAATGTTTCTAGCCTAATCAACATCTATATAGACTTGTAGCTCAAATTTTCCTTTTCTTTTGTACGATAACCCATAGTCCTTGGTGTTTTTCAGATATATCATAATTATCTTGACAACAGTCATATGTGATTCTTTTGGATTAGCAAAGAATCTTGCAACTATTCCAACTGCATATGCTATATCTGGTTTAGTATGAACAATATACATTAGTTTTCCAATCATTAATCTATACAAGGTCTGATTTACCTCATTTGATTTTTCTTCTTTTGTTAGCTTGCATCCAGTAGCCAAAGGTGTTCCAACGAGTTTGAAATCTTCCATCTTGAATATTTTCAACACTTTGATGTATTTGGACTGAGTGATATATATGCCTGCGTATTGTTGAAGAATTTGTAGACCAAGAAAGAATTTGATCTCTCCAAACATAGACATTTCAAACTCTTTGCTCATTTCATTAGCAAAGGATTTTCATAACTTTTCATTTCCCCCCAAAATGATATCATCAACCAAAAATTCAGCAATTAGAATATTACCATCAGTATCTTCTTTTAAGTATAGATTGCTATTTTCACTTCTTGTTACAAATTTAATGCTAATGAGATAAGAGTGAAGTCTTTCATTCCAGGCTCTAGGTGCTTGTTTCAACCCATACAAGGGTTTATGTAGTCTACATACCATGTTTCTCTTGTCTGGATGAACAAACCCTTCTGGTTGTTCAATGTATGCCTCTTCTTCTAGTATTCCATTTAGGGATGCAGATTTGACACCCATCTGGTATACCTTGAATCCTTTTAATGAAGCATAAGAAAGTAAGATTCTAAATCCTTCCAGTATAGCAATAGGTGAAAATGTTTCTCCATAATCAATTCCTTCTTCTTGTGCATACCCCTTACATACTAACCTTTCTTTTTTTTGACTTCCCCATTCTCATTCAGCTTGTTTCTGAATATCCATTTGGTACCGATGATATTCTTGTCATCTGGTCTTGGTACTAGTGTCCATGTATTGTTCTTCTCAATATGTTCTATTTCCTAATTTATAGAACTGACCCAATCTTCATTCTCAAGTGTAGTATTAACAGATTTAGGCTCAAAATAAAAAAGTAAACATCTGGTGCTTAGTGACTTAATTCTTGTTCTTGTTCTAGCCTTCTTGTCTCATATGATTTGATTCTGTGGATGATGTCTTCTGACATACTTGCCAAGTTTCGGTTCAGATATGTGTTCATCATTTTGATCATCTTCTTGACCTTTGTTATGATCTCCATTGATCTGAACATCATCTTGAGGATTTTCCTAATTTTTGGTAATTGCAGCTTGATGCTCAGATGCAATGTCCTGTTTCTTGGGAGAGATACATTGATGCTCAAGTAGGGTGTCAGGTTTTGTATAAACAAACCTGTTGTATTCCTCTAGCTTTTTTCTACTTTCCTTATCACTCTTTTCTGCAAATTCATCTATTTTCACATTTGCACTTTCAATGATTTTGTTAAATGACATGTTAGGACATTTATAAGCCTTGCTTTTGGTTGAGTACCCTAGAAAGATACCTTCTTCACTTTTGGAGTCAAGTTTTCCATTTTTTTATCCTTGAAAATATAACATTGACTACCAAAGATTCTGAAGTAACTTACATTGGGTGTATGACCATACCAAAGTTCATAGGGTGTCGTCTTTGTGTCCTTCTTCAATTGTACTCTATTTAATGTGTATATAATAGTACTGACAACCTCCCTCTAGAAAGTTTGATTGATGCTCTTCTTAATCGTCAATATTCTTTCATAGTCAACAATTGATCTGTTTCTTCTTTCAACAATTCCATTTTGTTGTGGTTTTCTTCGTACAGAAACCTATCTTTTAATTCCATGCTCATTGCAATAGTTAGTGAATTCATCTGAATTAAATTCCCCTCCTCTATCCAACCTTAAGCATTTCAATTTCTTTTCACTTTGTTTTTCTACCATAGGCTTATACCATTTAAACATCTTGAATGCTTCTGATTTATCTTTTAAGAACATAACTATCATCATTCTAGAATAATCATCAACAAAGAGAATGAAATACCTATCTCCATAGTAACTCTTTGTCCTCATTGGTCCACATAGATCTATATGGACTAATTCTAGAATTGCATTAGATGTATGGGTTTTACTCTTGAAACTAGATTTTGACAATTTACCTTTTTGACAATTCTTGCACATGATATGCTTGGGCTTAGTCATGTTTGGTAAGCCTCTCACATTCCTTTTATTGCTTATCTTTATCATGTTGTCAAAATTCACATGACACAATATTTTTTGCCACAACCATATGTCTTTGTTTCTATCCATTAAACAAGAGGTGTTAGTGTCAACAAGATAGAAAATGTTACCTTTTGTTTGTTCACCAGTTCCTATCAACATTCTTGATTCATTAAAGATATTTTCCTTATTGTTTCCAAATGCCACTCGGTGACCTGTGTTATTTAGTTGTGAAATACTTAATAGATTATAATTTAGTCCTTTTACCTAGTAATCATTATCACATTTGATCAGGTTATTTAACATTATAGTCCCTTTACCTTCAAATAGACAAGGTGTATCATTTCCCATTCTTACTGAACCACCATTATAGTATTCAAAAGTTTCAAACTTTTTTTTAGCACCGGTCAATGGTGAGTGCAACCATTGTCTATGGTCCAGACATTAGTCTTACTAACCTTAGATATGAGTACAATTTCTACATACCTTTCTTCTTTGTCTAAATCATCCTTGATGGCTACAAATACCATCTCAATGTATTCTTTTTATTTGGTGTCAGTGTCATCATCTCTATTCTCAGCTAGGTAACAAGCTTTCTTTCCTTTGTCATTGTAGTCTCAGGTATCTCTTTTTTCAAATTGTTAGTTTCTTCGATAATCTCTGTTATCACCTCTATCAAAATTCTTCTCATATGATCTGTCATTACTTCTATAATCTTTTCTTCTGTTTGGATATCTTGCAACAAAGTGCTCAACCTCTTTACAATTAAAACATACAAGTGGTAATTTACCTTTGTATCTACCTTTACCTCTCTACAATGTTCTTTCCATTAGCGCTTCAATCTCATCAAGTACTTGATCTTCATTATCACTTTCACTATCATTTATAATAGCATGTTTATGACTTGAGTTACTTATTTTCAAAGAAGATTTGAATGCAGATTCTATAGATGGTAAGACACTTTTATCAAAGTTATTCATCTCTAATGAAATCAGTCTACCAATCAGACTATCTAGAGTAACTGTATTGTTTGAAACTACTCTCATTTATTGAATAATAAAGACTCTAATATAGTAACTGTATTATTTGCAACTACTCTCAAGTGGTATCAGAGCTATGGCTCTTGCTGAAGATAAAGAGGCAAATTTTGTTTTGCAGGTCATCATGGTTACATTTCCAAGAGGACTTGGAAAAATTTGAAGTTAGGGAGTACTTGATGCAATGGAAGATGGAGTGGGCCTAAACAAGGGTTCTCCAAATCCTCTTCACTGAAGGAATGAACAACAAAAGTGTCTTCTCTATGTCAATGTGCAAGAACACCTATCACAAGTGTTCAAATGAATGGTTTAAGGTTATCACAACCCAATCGAAATAAGGAAATCCCAATCACAAGGAAGACCTATCTCCAAGACAACTAATCACTAGTTTCTCCTCTTATCACAATGAAAAATTTGACACATTAACTCTGTCCTTATATAAAGGAGTTCCAAATCACAAATTCAAATTTAGAGGCATTTTGTCAAACACTTCACAAATCTGTTCCACAGATCTATCCTGCACATTTGTACTCATACATTTTGAACCAAATTGTATTATTCCAATCCCACTATTGGAAATGTAGATAATAATGTTTTCTAAACAATATCCAAGAAATAGGAGGATCCAACAGTTAAATAAATAATTACAATCTCTGTACTAAGTACCATTTCTGCTGTCCCAAAACAAACACCATTTTACCATTACCCATCTAGGGCATTGCATAACTTTCTGAAAACAAATCCAAATAACTCCAAACCAAATGGAAATGAACCAAAGGTGAATCTAGTTTCCAAATATATAAACCATTTAATTTTCCAATGGGTAAAACGTTCTATAGTACCAAATCAATGCCTGCTCTTCCATTGATAATATCTGAAACCCTGGTTTCACCAAAATGTTTATATCTTCCACAAATCTTAATTAAAAAAACTATAAAAAAAGGTGAAAGAAAGTAGATTCACATATATTTCCAACTAATCCAATTAGAGTATCTGATTTGTCTAGATGTGTTCATACCATTTATTTCAACATGACTGTTATCAGGAAGTACCAAATCTGCAAACAACAACTTTCACCAAAATGACCATAACTTGTTCAAATATTAATAAAAATGAACCAGACCAAATCCAAAAGGAATATTACTCACTACACTATCAAATTATATCATATTTATATTGTTTCTAGGCTGTACATGGCTGTACAAGACCTGTAAATAAGAAGGAAACTGAAAATTCAATCAAAACAAGAACTTGAAAATGCTCCAAATTTGTTCAAAACATAAATCCTTCCTTCTATTATGAATTGGTTTGACAATGCATTGGTATTTAAAGACTAATTGGTAGTTGTGACCTATCAAATACCTTTTATAATCATCCCTTTTACAACTTTTAATGAAAGTTTAGAACTTTGCTTTACAACTTTTATGCAACTTGTGCATTTTTGACATTTATGCAAATACCTATTAACCTAGGACTTCATTTGTCATTACACATTTATAAAAATTCATTGGGATGGCTCTAATGGCCACATTTACATTCAAAATAGACCTTATAGGCCTAGCCAAGATTTGAATTATTAACCGAGTTTCTCCTTGACAAAGGTGCTCCTGCACTAGACTGGTAACCTAAAATTTTCACTCTTCTGAAGTGAGCTCAGTGAAGAGCCAACACTGTTAAAGGGTACAAACACACTTTTAGGTGTGATCTTGTTAGAGGACTTAAAAGATTAGTTTTTCACTTGATAATGGGAATCTCTATGCTACCTTCCTTGATCAAACACTCACTAGGCCTGTCAATAGGTACTTGGAATCTCATCCTATCTTTAGGATCAAACTTTTTGATACTCCTCAAGAGAACACATAACTCAAACCCCTAGTTCCTTATTTCTAGCATGTACTAACTCTAGCCAAGTCAGGAGAGTGTGTGTGGACCTTAGAAGGTCATTTTCTTTATTTACCTAAGATGGATATGACTAGGTCAATCCATGTCTAGATAGGTTTCTTAGTTGGTTTCCGTTAGTTGTGTGTGTGTGAGGTAGTTTGTGAACCTCTGGAAATCCAACCAAGGCATTGGGAACCTTGGATAAACTTCTTAGTATCATTGGCACTTGGCCTACACTGGTGCCTAGTAGCTCGACATACATTGGCTAGTAGCTCGGCCTACATTGTTGAGTAGAAGCAACTCGGCTAACACTTTTGACCGGCTAACATTGTAGCTCAGCTAACAATGCCGACCGGCTAACACTACACCTCGGCTAACACTACCAACCGACTAACATTGCAGCTCAGATTGAACTACCATTTCTCGGCAATATTCAGTTGTAACAGCCTGTGAAAAGTGGATCTTGTCTTTTATGGATAGTATGGTTAGTGTAACAGTTCCTGAAGAGATTCTTGCCAATGAGTGGACTGTTAGGGTTGTTTCCTATGAGAGGATGGTTACTAATAACATCTAGAGCCTTCATTTTTAGAGATCTAAAGAATAGAGATTGAAGAAAAGAGAAGCTATAGGAAATCACAGAGTTGTAGATTATTGTACTATTTTTTTTGTTTCCAGTAATGAGAAGTTGCAGATAGTGTGTTTCATGGATATCAACTTTCTTTGTTCAGTTTGCATGCAAGTAGATTAGTTAATTTATTTTATACTTTGTAAGTTTTTAGTTCTTCACCCATTCTGGGTTGTAAGCAGTAACGACCCCTCGAGATTCCTAAATCCATGGTGAGAATCATGTGTTGGGATGGAACTCGAGAGGAGCCCTTGTACATAGTTTTATTTTTGTTTTTGGTAGAAGTAGCAACAGGTGTGAATCTCGAGATCTTACCCTATGCGATCTTGATAATAGTTTGGCTAGGGAAGAGAATAAAAGAAATTCTCTAAATACATTGATTAAGTGGGAAGAATGAATCTATTTGTGTAGGTTCAGTAAGGAGGAGATGAAAAGAATTTCAATGGGGACTGAGTCTTGAAGAGGAGGTAAATTTGAGAGTGACTTACCTTAGTTTGGGGTTGTGAACACCCTAAGGGATTTGGGAAAAAGATCTTAGAACAAAGCCAAGTTGGTTCTGTAGCAGCAACAAGATTCCTATCCACATTAGATTGGTATTAGAGCCCTAAAAGATTTGGGTGTGCGTTGTTTGGATGTTATCTACAGAAACATCTATCAACTCATCCAAGATGGTAACCAATGCAAAACTCGCAAAAGATGTGGAAGAGAAAAAGGAGGAGAATAGAATCCTGAAGGAATAGTTAGCTAAAATGGTGACTAAGTTGGAAGAAGTACATCTTAGGACTGTAGTAGTCAGTGAACAGATGAGAGAAGTTGATGGAAAGGGTAAAGTAGTGGCAGAGGAAGAAATTATTTCAAAGCTAGACCCTGTGCTTCAAGAAGAGCCATTCTTGAAAGAATTGAAGGCAATGAGTGGTAAGTCTTTAGAGGGTGTGCCTCTATTTAGTGGAAAGATGGAACCAAAATTAATCATGGAATGGATAGGTCTTGAAAATAACTTTGGCTGTGATAATGTGATTAAAGCTCAAAAAGTAAGAATAGCCAAGACAAGGTTGAGAGGAACTACTCTCACTTGGTGGAAGTTTGTCCAAGATGAGAGGGAAAAAGAAGGAAAGAACCCTATAACCAGTTGGAAAGGTATGGTTGCCAAGATGAAGGAAACTTATCTTCCTAATGATTATGAAGTACAGTTGCACAAAAAGAGACAGAATTTGAGAAAAAAAGATTTAGAAGTCAGTTCCTACACCGAAGAATTTCACAAACTATGCTTAAGGTCACATGTGATGGAAGAAGAAAGCCTGAAAGTGGTTAGGTACTGTAGGATTTTGCAAACATGCAAATCCACAGACCCCGAATACACCTGCATGCAAGAACCTGATACAAAGTAGAAGCAAAGATGAAAAAGTTGAAGAACTCAGAAGTTGCTCAGAAAGTGAGAGCGAAATTATAATCTGAATTAATGAAAAGCAATTACAAAGTTCGACCTTATAAAGGTGAACGAAACCCTAAAAGGTAAATACTAGGTTGCACATTATTTAATTAAGAGTTAATTAATAATGCACCTAAGAGACGCTTAAGCAACTAGAGTAAAATGAAATAATACTCTAACACCCCCCCTTAAGCTGAACGCAGGGAGAAAGCAGACCTAGCAAGACTAAGAAA
>MU225721.1:2286181-2322851 GCA_018584345.1 Thuja plicata
TTGAAAGAATTCAATAAATTGTTTTCTTCCTTTTTTAACTGTTTTATCTCTTTGATTTAATATTGTTTTATTTGAATTTAATTGTTTTATCTCTCTTTAAAACACAATTAATTCAAAGTTTCTATTTTTGAATAGAAATAAGATTGTTGAGAGAATATCCAATTAATTAAATAAATATGACCTCATAATTACTTTTTTTCTCAATTATCTGAACATTAAATTCAATTATTGAAAATGAGGATATTTATTTAATAATTAAATATTATTTTAATTCCTTTTTCATGTGTCTCAGCTAAAGAGGGTGAATTTAATTTAATTAAAGTGCTAGGACTTTATTAATTAAATTAATTCGATCATAGGATTTGTTTAGCCAAATAGTTATTTAGGAATTAAATATGATGTATGATTAATACAGATTTAGGATTTTCTGTATTTGACACTCAGGTCAAGTAGAGTCAGTTTGAAACTCATAATTTCCTAGTACAATAGGGCTTTGATGATTTAGAAGAATGACAAATGCAACAAAATTGGTTAGGGTTGCAAGATGCCAATTTTGGGGTGTTACAAGAAGGTCATTTGATTTATTTCCCTAAGATGGATATGACTAGGTCAATCCATGTCTAGATAGGTTTCTTAGTTGGTTTTCATTAGTTATGTGTGTGTGAGGTGGTTTGTGAGCCTCTAGAAATCCAACCAAGGTATTGGGAACCTTGGATAAGCTTCTTGGTATCACTGGCACTCAGCCTACACTGGTGCCTAGTAGCTCGACATACATTGCCTAGTAGCTCGACCTACATTGCCGAGTAGAAGCAACTCAGCTAACACTGCCACATGGGTAACACTGCAACTCGACTAACACTGGCGACCGGCTAACACTATAGCTCAACTAACACTGCCGATCGGATAACACTGCAGCTCAGCTTCCACTACTGTTTCTCGGCAATATTCATTTGTAACAGCCTGTGAAAAGTGGATCTTGTCTTTTATGGACAGTATGGTTAGTGTAACGGTTCCTAAAGAGATTCTTGAAAATGAGTGGACCGTTAGGGTTGTTTCTTATGAGAGGATGGTCACTAATAACATCTAGAGCATTCATTTTTAGAGATCTAGAGAATACAGATTGAAGAAAAGAGAAGCTATAGGAAATCACAAAGTTGCAGATTATTGTACTATTTTGTTTTGTTTCTAGTAATGAGAAGTTGCAGATAGTGTGTTTCATGGATATCAACCTTCTTTGTTCATTTTGCATGCAAGTAGATTAGTTACTTTATTTTCTACTTTGTCAGTTTTTAGTTCTTCACCCATTCTGGGTTGTAAGCAGTAATGGCCCCTTGAGATTCCTGAATCCATGGTGAGAATCATGTGTTGGGATGGAACTCGAGAGGAGCCCTTGTACATAGTTTTATTTTTATTTTTGGTAGGAGTAGAAACAGGTGTGAATCTGGGGATCTTACCCTAGGCAAGCTTGATAATAGTCCAGCTAGGGAAGAGAATGAAAGCAATGTTTTGAAAACATTGATTGAGTGGGAAGAATGAATCTATTTGTGTAGGTTCAGCAAGGAGGAGATGAAAAGCATTTCGATGGGGACTGATTCTTGAAGAGGAGGTAAAGTTGAGAGTGACTTACCTTAGTTTGGGGTTGTCAACACCCTAAGGGATCTAGGAATTAGATCTCAGAATAGAGCCAAGCTGGTTCTGTAGCAGCAACAAGATGTCTGTCCACATCAAAGAGCCAACCCTGTTAAAGGGTACAAACACACTGTTAGGTGTGATCTTGTTAGAGGACTTAAAAGATTAGTTTGTCACTTGATATCGGGAATCTCTATGCTACCTTCCTTGATCAAACACTCACTAGGCCTTTCAATAGGTATCTGGCATCTCATCCTATCTTCAGGATCAAAATTTTTGATACTCCTTGGGATGTATCTCAATATAGAAAGGATCTTTAAATCTTGCTAGGTTAAGAGAATCTCTGAATCAATGGTTAAACTTTAAAAGTATGATCTATTCACATATACAACTTATACTTGTAGATTTTCCAATCTATTGTAAGCTCATAAAATAATCTGATCAATATGTCCTTTTAATACCTTTGCTCCACTTTTGTTCTGCTTGGTGATGCTATGCTCTATTGCTTGGTGTCCATAGAAAAATTTAGCTCTTTCCTCAGCTTGATTGATTAGGACTGTATAAATTTTTTCTTCATCAATTTTCCTTCAACATCCTCTTTTCCATTCAATCCCCCACAATTCATAATGAATTGAGTTGTCTCTTTATAGACATGATATCACCGTTTATAGGTTCTTGATTTTCTTGATCTTGGCGTGATCCACAATCTTAGCCAATTTTATTTAAAGAAAAACTCATGTTTTATCTCATAGAGATCTTCTTGCCAACTGGATAAAATAAATTTAAATCCTTTACTTATCTCCGTCTTTATCTTTTTGATTAAAATAATGATAACATCTAGTTATGTCTATATTTAGCTCTGCCAGCTAGATATTTTGTCATTTCTGAACTCAAGTTAATTTTGGTGTTTTAACTCTTTGATAGCTTCAGTCAACACTCTAGTTCTCCTCAGGATTCTCCATTGGTTTACACTATGATTCTGGCCATAGGCTATGCTTGTGATTCTTCTTGTCGGTAATGCTCATCGGTGCTCTTTATTGAGAATCATTGTGACTTGACTTTCGGTGAACTCTGTCCGTTGGTTTCCACTAGCTGTCAGTTTTTGAAGTCACTTAGTGAATTCTTGTCTTTTATGCATTACTCAGAGCATAATTATTTTCTCTGATTCTTTTAAGTCTTTGACACTTTGATTATAATTGTTTAGATTATATCAAGTTGACATTAATGACAATACAATCCATTAACTAATTTAATGTCTTGCATTATCTTTCTACATTTCGGTGATCAAATTAACATCTTCAAACATTTAATTAGTTACATGTCATCATGGAAGACTACAAGAAGATTGAATAAAATATTAAAGATATCATGAAACATAAAATGGAAGAAAGTTAGAAGTTAAACTAGGAGCTAAGGAAGCTGAAATTAGAAGCAAGAGTTTCTGAGAGAAACATAATTTTGGAACAACTTTTGGCAATGAAAAAAAATAAAAAGGATAAGGAAGGGCTAGGTTTTACTAGTGAGAACTCGAATCAAGATATTAAGAGTAAAGACAAAATAGATGAAGTTGATACAAAATCTAAAGTTACAAGCAAAGTCTATAACATTGATACATCAACAAAAGGATCTCCAATCAAACAACCAAATGATCAAAGGTAATTATCATTTAATGTTTAATGCTTTCATTGCAAAAAGTTTGGACATAAGGCTATAGAGTGTAGAAGAAAGATGAAACAAAATATTTAATTATTTAAATGTCACGAGTTTGGTAACAAAAATAATAATTGTAGAAGTCAATTGTTTAAACAAGCTAGGATGAATGGAATGAATAATATTTTTCATGGTCACTGATATTTATATCATGGTTGTGGTCACAAATCTAATCAATGAAGATCTAGAGCTCAATTAGTAAATCAAGACAAAGAAACATCATATGTTATAAATGCAGCCAATTTGGGCACTATGCTAACACATGCAGATATGTAGTTGCTCCAGTTAGATCTAAAAGTGAAAAGAAAACTATAGAATCAGAAGAGTCTAAGAAGATAGTTATGGTGTGGAAGAAGAAGGAAACATGTGAAGGAAGTCTTTCTGTGGCATTGAATTTTGGTACAATTTCTTCTAGAAAATAAGCCAATTACCTTGGGTTAAGGGGAGTTTTTTATAAAGCATATTCCATCATTCCCCCCTTCTAAAATAAGGCATGATTTGTTTTTGGTATAATTAAGATTGATTTGATTGATTGGAATGTGAAGTACTATTGTTGACATCATTGAAGAAATTTTTGGTGGGAAAAAATCATTGTAAACAATTAATTATAAAATAGGGAGTTTTCAAACATTTTTACATCTTGTGAAGAAGGAACCAAAGTGTTGTAGAGAAAAAAATAATTGAAGAAGCAATATCAAGAGTGAGCATGGAGTCTAGGTTGATTGTCAGAGAATCCAATGAAAGTATTCCAAAGAAGTTGAAATGAGTCTAGTTAGGTGAATTTGATCATCAAAAGATAAAGGAAATGGAACATGGGTTGAATGATGATGCATTGTAGAATATTAGAAACTTGGGTATGGATTTGTAAGGAAAATTCCCCTAGTTTGACAATAAAGATTCTATCCTATTCCTATTACATCATGTTAAGGATGACAACATAATTTTGGACAAACCCTATCCAATCACTAAAGAACTCATTGAGGTCATTATTGGTTTGTGCTATGTTGGTGACCTCCCTAGGAAGTAAAAGATAAAATATAGAGATGTTGAGGAACTTACTGGTATTGATAAAGATCCACAAGATTTACTGATTAACACTATTTCTAATTTTATAGTCATGTATGTTTCTTATGAAACCACTTACAACTTTTTTTTTCAAAATCATGAAAATTCTACTGTGCCTCATGCTGTATTTCTTGCACATAAGATTGTTAAGGAAAATGAACAGGTTGATTTTTGTAGTCTATTAATGGAGAATTTAATGAAAAATATTAAAGTGTCTGTGGTTGAGGTTTACTCTTTCAATTTTGGATCCCTGATTTTGTCTTAGGTATTCTAATTTTAGAATTCATTTCCATCAAAGAAAGATATTGTGTGGTTGTTTGGCATCCCAGTTGGAAAGAAAGTGTAAAGGTACTTGGAATATATGGAACATAAATAAAATGCATGAAGAGGTTATTTCTTATCATTGTAGAAGGATTTGTGCTCTAGTCTAGTATTATTTGGTTCTATGCTTGTTAGTATTTTTTATGAGGGTTCTTCCTTTGGTCAGAATGAATTAGAGGTCATCATTGGTGGTTCCCCTCTGAAACCTAAAAGAAGGAAAACTAGCTCTATGAGAAAATAATTTATCACTGAGATATTAGAAGAGAAGGAAAAGGAAGATGTGCCTTCATCTAAATTTGATTCTTTTGATTAAGATGAAATTAACTCTGTGTTACAAGAAGATGATTTTGATAATATTGGTGTAATGTAGTGTGCTTTCTCTCCGGTCAATAGGCCTAGAATTGAAGATGATATAGTTGATTATCTGCTCGAAAGGGGTATTGTTGTTTCTACTATTTCTGAGGTGTTAATGAATGACCTGGTAAAAGTTATCGAAGGAAGTGTATTTCAAGAAGGACATGAAGGATATGAGGTCAGAAATTTGAATGCAAAAATATGCGTCAATTTGAAACAAAAATTGTACAAACACATTGGTGAGACAAAGAATGCATTGAGGAAATATCTAACATTTACAGGTATTGTCTCTAGTGGCCTGCTACTATTGATGATTTTAGAAGAAAAATTGATGCCATTGAATTTGAACTAAATTAAATTAGAATAATTTTTTATTTTTTCAAAGATAAAGATGGAAAGAAAAAAAAGGAGTTGGTACTTTGCAGTCTGAATTTTTTTTTCTATTCAAAGACATAGAGAAGATGTGGTTAGAAATTTAAGATTGGTTAAATAAATTGTTGAGGTCTAGTGGGACTATCTCTTTAGGATACTTTTTGATGTAGAGAATTGTTTACAATAGTGCCCATCTCTAGTTAATCTTTCTCTATCATCTTCAATTGATTTTCTAGTTTTATAGGACAATGTCTGCTTGAATGATTTCTGATGGGAAAGACTGGAAGAAGATTCCTCCCATTGTGAAGGAAAGGTGTTGATGGGACTTTGTGACCGGGTCTGCCAATAGAGGTAAGTTGTCACCAGGTACCGGGGTATTAGCCAAATTTTCCTGTAAAGGTTGTCTTGGGAAATGAGATTCCCCGGGCCTCCAAGCATGTGAGGGTCAGGTCTCGATAATGCAGGGCTCAGTTGGGAGATGTGACTATTTTGTTTGAGGGGGATAGCTAGTTATCTTAACTCATCTTCTTTGGAGATTCAAGTGAGTAGGGTCTCCTACAAGTGCACATTTACTTAACAAATAAACTTCAAAAGATATCGCAGAGTTAGAAGTATTTCATCTACCTATAGTTATATTGAACATTCAAAACATCAACAATGCTCTAACACACTACACTAAATACCAAAGCAATATAGAACCATTATCTCATATTAGATTAGTAGAAGAGGAAAAGGAGGTCATTAATCTACTTAAAGCAGCAAAGAAAAGGACATAAAGAACACAAAGCATAAAATACCGATAACCAGAGATCAGAATGCCAACAACTTCATTGACAGAAATCTTCCTTCTTCATTAACATCTCTTCTAGGAAGCACTGGTGCATGGTACAATGATGGCTCCAAGGGAGCATTTAACTATTGAAATCTTAGAAACTATGGAGCATTGAGCTCTGCAACTAAGAACTGAGAAAACCAAATTGCTATTAACTATGGACTGCAAAATCATCAATTTTGCCAACCCTTGGAATGAAGCTGGACTTATCATTTATACACATCATTTGACCTAAAACTTAACCTAACTTACTTTACACTCTACAATATAATATTATTTCTGATGGCTGGTACTACCTGCACCACGCTACAAAAGACCTCAAGATGGAAAAGGTCTGACATGTTAGAAGAATAAGACAAGAAGGGAGGAGTGGAAGAATCAACCTTGAGAAGAGAGCCAGGAGGAGAAAGAAGAAATCTGATCCCCCGGGGATCAAGGCTACATGCCTCATAAATGGGAGGGTGGTGTCCTATCTCCAATGCACCAGATGTAACATTGAAGCGGCACCTCGGGAAGACCATCTATCAGAAACCCCTTTTTGAGCCAATGTGCCTTGTTGCGGTTACCTACCTTCTGACAACATTTATTAACTACCTTGAAAGTGACCTGTCAACCTTGGGAACCAGGACATAGGTCACTTTGAGAATACAAAAATATAGGATCTAGAATTATGGGAACTGGGAACTTACGTTCTGAAAGAATGAATGAATATAAAAATACATATCCTGACGAGATTCTCTAGGCTCCAGAGAAATTTATTACCCCTTATGCTTTTTGCCAAGATTCCAACACTTTGCCTATGCTTTCTTCATCTACATCTTTGATATTTTCCCATCAACTATGAACAACCTCCAATGCTTCCTCAACCTCTCTGGCCTCATTTTGGAATTCATCCACCATCTTGATGGCATCATGTGATCAGATCATTGTTTTTGACAATCTGGATAACCTGCCCTGGTCAAAATCTCTGGCAGGTAGATACAGGAACTCCATCCGCTCATAAAACTTGCTGAGGACATAGTCCTTTGGGGTACCTATCTTGGTGGTGAAGGGATTGACTTGCGATAGTCCAACCATGAATGCTTTAAATAGACCTATGGGGTATTGGGTGGCTGTCACTTTCTCTTTCAAGGCCTTAACCAGTTCCTTGCATACCTCACCTCTGAGGAAAATTCTGGAGTACTGGGCATTGAGGGAATCATATGATTCATCTCCCAAAATCCCCACCTCTGTGGTGACTTCTTCCCCTATATTTTGGATTTCTTCTAGCCCGGCCTTCCATTTTTCATACTTCACTAAATCTTGCTCCCATATGATAGCGGAGCCCTTTGCCTGGCTAAGAAGAGAATCAACCTGATAAAGGTCTGAGAGGGATGCTACTAGAAATTGTATCATAGCAGTCACCTTCTCGGTGGCCCACCCATCTACAGCTTGTACTTTCTATTTCATGATTCATAGAGAATCTACATCACCCTGCACAAGTGGCAATCCAAAGGAAGGCATCCCGAGGTGGACCTCAGACAGAGGCTATGAAAGTTCTACAAGAAGTGTGAGGAGATTGATATTTGTTTCTCTTTCCTCCTTTAGCTTCTGGCCTTGCTTGATATATCTAGCCTCTATTACCTTGGTGGCTTCTTTTAGTAGATCCAACTCACCCTATTTATCTCTCCTCCCCAATGCTACTTCTATTATGTTGTAATCCTCAGGCCTTATGATCACTACCTCTACATCTAGTGGGGGTGTTACGATGGTTGCAACTGTGCTAACTATTAGAACAATCTAGAGAGTATGGAGGGTCAGTGCCTTTTTGGGCTTTTTAGCCTCTGCATTCCTAGCAATCATCTTGACCAATGAGATCATAGCGCCTGATGTCACTGCTAGGGTTTTCCTTTTCTTTAATTCCACCAGCCATTGGGGTGGCTGTGGAAGCTTCATTGTTAGGACTTGTTCATTGGGATTCCTTTTGGAATCTGGTAGCACATTCCTAGAATATACGTTGTCTTCGAGCTCCTTTTCCACATCTCATTCTGGCTCTTCTTGTTCTTGTTCTCCGGAACCTTCAACATTTTCTGCCATACTGGCATCTTCTATTGTGCTATCCAGGACCTTTTCCCCGGTTTCTATATCATCTATATTTTCAGGGACCTCGTCCCTCCCAGTGTTTGCTGATTCTACATTTTCATTAACCAGGGCCCCTTGATCAATCTGTTGTTTTTTCTCTTGGGCCTCATTGGCCTCAACTGTTAGAGCATTCTCTTCCACTGAACATCCTCCAGAGGTGGGTGAGGTCTCTGGCTGAAATTCAACAAGGTGACCATCATTACTACCTCACCAAATGTGCATCAAGGCACTTGATCACCTAGAGTAACCAAAGGCATTTGTAGCATGATGGTCAGGGGTACGGTTGATCCTGTGGGTCTGAGTTCCCTGACCATTGGTTGCTCATCTACATGCTACCTTGGTGTATCTTCGGTCCCCTAGACTGGTATCTTTTCCTGACCAGGCCCTATTTGTACTTCTTCCTGAGCCTCTTGCTTTGATGTATCTTTCTCTCCTAGGATTTCCTTTTCTATGGGAACCTCTTCTTTATGTTGAGCAATAATTTCCTCCACCGCATGACCCACATCTTGTTGGAGTTCCATAAGTTCCTCCACTAAGAAAGTGTCATCAAGATCATCATGTGGGGGTGAGGAGTCTAAAATATCCTCTAGTTTAGGAGAATCCAAACTGACATCCACCAGGGGCACCTCTGGCATACTGCGAATAGCGACTGCGCTTGGCATAGGGGTCACCTTTTTCTTCTTCTTTCTTATCAGCAAAGCCTTGGTGTCTAGAATACTAGTAGACTCCACCTCAATGAAAGTTTGTCTACTCATCATGGCTTCCAATGACAGGGATCTTGCCGGGTGAGCATATGCCATTGGAGCTATAAGGAGGTCAAAGGATACCTGCATACTTATTTGCAGGGTGGCCATCCTTTTCGACTCCATTTTTTGATTTAATTTTTCCCTTAGAAGGGAGGGGGTTCATGGAGGCAATTTGGGAACAAGGACACCCTCCTTCTCTTTCCCTTTACTTGTACTTGGTTCAACGGCCATGGAAGATGAAGAAGGTCTGATACTGACTAAAGAGGGAGTAGCTTGTTTGATCATTGGCTTCTTTCAGGCGCTCTTAGGACATGCCCGAGTGAAATTCAGGTGGCTTGCCTCTATAATGGGGTGACATTCCCCTTTAATTGTTAGGTCCTTAGGGGTGGCCCAATCCACCAAAGGAATATCTAATTTGTCCATCCCTTGTTCTTTATATGCTGGTTTTTCTAGTGGCCCATCATCTTTAAAGCCTTTTAGGAAAGTCTAAAGGTTGAGTGCTTTCATGAGCCCATTTCTCATCCATGAGTGCTATTAGGCCTAGAGATCAAAAATGTCCTGGCAGTTCACCCAGAAGTATTCAATATCTATTTCATGGGATATGGACGCCCAGGGAAGTGCTGTGGAAATCTTGCCAAGAGGATTGTAATTTTTTCAGGCATGGTGAAATTCCACCAGCCTCAGTGTCTTCATTTCACTGTTTGCCTCCCGGGCTTCGGCGAGAATGCATGTATAATTCCTGCATGAGAAAGGGAATGGAATGTTGATGACCTTCTTCAATGTAAAGAAGACATGCAGATCCATCATTTGCTAGCAGAATTCTAAAAGAATAATCCTGTCCCTGCAATATTGGGGTAGAAGATGGGGCTTCCCGTTGAAGCCTATCTCCCAAATGTAGGTGCAATGTTGGAACTAGATGAAATAGCGGCCATAGGAGCTGACCAGATTCATCGCCGCCTATGATAGTCAGTACTCAAAATCCTGAGTAAGTGTTAGAATTTTGTTGTAAATGAAAGCATCATTTACCCGACAAAAATTTGGGAAACTGAGTTCCCATTGCACTTGGGGATAATGATCCCATGGTGCCATTTGGGCCAGCCTATTTCCAAGCTCTCCAACTATTCCCGAACCTGGAAAAGCAAGACTTTGCTGTGCTAGTGCCCATAGCACATATGATGTCATATAAAATTTGGAGTTCTAGGCAATGCCCTTCAGCTATTTGTCTACATGATTAGATATGAGGGCTACCCATTTGAAAGTCTGACTGCGAGTGGTGATGCAGTATAGAAAGTAGTACATCTATGCTGAGAAATCCCGAGCATGGGGCAATCTAAAAATCCTGCATAAAAAGACAATGCCCACTTGGATGGGCTCTTTGAACTCCCCGTAGGGAATTTCCAACTTCATCCTCCTGTAATCCCTCTTTGGGATCTTTAGCCAGTGGCTATTGATATGTTGTTGGGAAATCAGCTCAGCACCCTCAAACTCTTGCAATGTCTGGAGTCGATTCTAGATAATGGATCTATTGAATTGTGGGATGCCTAGCCCTGAGGCAAAAATTGTTGTGTCCAAGGTGATGATTGTTGATGGGGACTATAGTGGATGGGGATCCAGAATTAGGATAGTCTAAGTTGGTGCATTGTACAGTGTTTCCAATTGGAGTATTAACTTGAGTGATTGCACCGAATAGGGGAAGTTTTCCGCCTTGATGATATTGGAGGTGGTGATCTGAGTGGCTAGGTTATCTTTAGTGGCCCTTAGTTTATAAATGGCTTGAATCAGGCCTTGCATTTTCACCCAAGGTCTGGGCCATATGTCTATTATCTCTTGAACTCTGGAATCTATTTTTGATCCCACAATGACACCATCCTTGGGATATTTGGAGGTTAGGGGAAGCTTTGCCAGCAACCTCTTGGCCTTGGTTTTAGTGGCGCTCGGGTGGAAGTGGTAGGAAGCTCTAGGATGGAAGGAGGGGTGATCACTTCAGACATTTTTGATTAACTTATCTACAACCTGCAAGACCAGAGAACCGTTAGAATGTGATATATATAAAATAATATTAAAACTCTAGGGAAATTGTCACCACCCTGCATTTGTTCAACAAGTGTTAGCATACATCCAAAATTCCTGGAGTACATGTAATAAACGTGAATAGGATTCTAGGGGAAATTGAACCGAATGATAAGGGGAAACAAAGGACAAGGGACTACTTAGGGCCCGAATCTCAGATAATCTAGCCATTGACATGCTGATGTGACCAGTAAGAAATTGTATTCGACTGACGTGGGTTGGCTCATGGTTAGGTGGTAGGCGACATAAAGGCATTAATGGAAACAAGTGGGCTGACACGGGATAAAATAAATGCCAGATGGGACATGGCTTGAATTCCCACTCATGGGAAATTAATCCTACCATTAAGGTGAAGAGATGAAGGAGAGAGAAAGCCACCATGGTTCAAACTAGCAAGGTGGCAAGGTTGAACCGTGGTGAATCTGTTTCGACGAGATCAGTCTCATGGGTAAAAATGTAATGAAGAAGTGTGAGAATGTAACAAGCTCAAAAGGATATACAAGGATATACACATACATAGACACATAGAGCTGAAACATATATGCACATGATATACACAAATTACACAACATTCATAGATTTATACAACTATGCACATATATATATATGATCTAAATTAAGGATGCACACACACCAAAAACACTAGTCTACAGCTGCACAGAAGGAGGTCAACCTTCTCGTAGGGTAAACCCACCAATGGGAGGCAAACTAAAAATAGAACATGAAAGGAAACTAGCAAACAAAATGCAGACCAAAGAGCAGGGAAGGAAAAGAAAGGAAAACATGGAAACAATAAGAAAACAAGAGAACCTACCTGGAAATCCAAAGAGTAGAGATAGAACACACTAGGAGCACATCTCCAATGAGCTCCACCTTCAACTAATCATGAACAAGTACATTGAATCATTGGATATTAACCCACTAAGCATAGAGTAATCACAGCTTGATCATAATTTGGTCCCCTAAGAATCAATCTGAATGCGCAAGTGTTTAGTTGAGGTAATTGTAAAAGTGGTGTGTAATTACTATTTATACCTGAGGTAAAAAGCTAGTTAACCTCTTTTCCCACAAACTCCAGAATAGGCAAACCTCCATACTCCAGGCCTGGGGATTCATTGTGACCATACCTTCTTGTGAGAAGAAGACATCATGGCAGAGAATCATGAAGTCCAGAATCCAGCTTTGGAAAGAACAACCAACTCCAGAACCAAGTCCCAGAGACACAAAAGAAAAAAAGAAAAAAGAAAACAAACCTCACAGGAGGGAAAACGTGGAGAAGAAAGCAAAGAGAAACAAAGACGAGGCAAGAGCCAAAGTGAAAAAGGGGGACCCAACATTTTGCACACAAAATCTAGGGATGGGTATGCAAGGCATAACAAATGGTGACTATCTAGCATGAATGAATTAATGCATTTGAGAACTAGAGAATCTCTGGTTAACAAAACTAAAGCAAATCATTACTCAGAGCATGCTGCTTGTAAGGTGCAAAGTGTCTAAGAGAATTTGGATCATACATGATTCAATCCTTGGTCTTTCTTTAGTTATGGAGTGTGTTCTTTGAAGGAAAATCAAGCTGATGACCTCTGGGAGAAGTAGAGAAGAGGCACTGAATATATTGATCCAAAGTCGTCAAGTTTTCTTGTTTCCCCCATATACTGAAGTTTCTACATCCCATCCTCTTTCTTTTTCATTTTATTCTTTTCAGGGTCGGAGGGCAGTACTTCTTTCACCATTAAGCTTAAGCTTAGTTAAATTTAACAGTGGTACTTCTTTCACCCTTCCATCCATCATAATTCGCTAAATAGGGTAGAAAACTCCAGACCTGAAAGAATTTTAGAAGTTTAGACTTGGGCCAACAAATTATTGCGGCTGATCTACTCTCAGCGTGTCTGATTACTTGTTCCTTTAGATTTTGATTTAACTGACTGCCAGACTTTTGGGGATAAATCT
Source organism: Thuja plicata (assembly GCA_018584345.1). Lineage (NCBI taxonomy): Eukaryota > Viridiplantae > Streptophyta > Pinopsida > Cupressales > Cupressaceae > Thuja > Thuja plicata. Next base: position 2,299,352 of record MU225721.1, read on the forward strand.
GATGAATATTTCTCATAGCTTGTTACCAAAATTACAAAATAACTCTAGAGACTGGACCAACTCCACCATGCTAACAATAGACTCCAAGTTCACCAAAATGCAAAAGGCACCATCTCAGAGACTAGATGTTATGCGAGGCATACTAGCCTACAAAAGAGGGAGAAAAACACTGGAAACCCAAAAAAAGAAAGAACAAAGCAAATAAAAAAATAAAATAAAAGAAAACAAGGGTGATCCCATAGGACAGCCGACAACTATTTAAAAGGCACCCTAAATAGAGCACCGGGGAAGAGTATTTACAAGAAAAAATATTTACATATAATACAACTCCGGACAAACCTACCTCATTCAAAATAATTCTTGAGAAACTATCCATTGACGGGCAATGGGATAGGTTCCCCGGTCATGGTATTGAGGTGATAAGTATTTGCCCCGCAGATCTTTGAGATCAAACATGGTCTGAGCTAGAGCCGTTGGAATTTGGTGTGTTTTCCTTTCTTTTCCTGGGCCTTATCCCACAAGAGGACCAAGTCTGAAATTTGAAATGTTTTATACTGGGCTTTCCGATCAAACCATCATTTCACTACTACTTGGTGATGCACAAAATGTTCAAGGGTTTCATCTCTTTGTTCTTTCATCTGCACTAGATTTAGGAGTTGATCCTCCACAATATTGTCCTGGTTGCTGAATTCCTTCATAAACTATAAAACTGAGATTTGTAAGTTAATGGGGAACACTGGGTTCTAGCCATAAACCAGATGGAATGGGGATATCCCTAGGGCAGCCTTAATTTGAATATGATCCGCCCAAAGGGTGAATCTAAAATTTTGGTGCTAGTCCTGGGGATTCTGTTCTAACAGGTGTTTGATCACTTCAAGAAAATTTTTGTTGGTTGATTTGGAAACACCATTGCCCTGGGGGTAATAGTTTCTGGAAAATTTTAGACTGATTTTCCTGTTGTAGATCCATTCAAGTAATTGTGCCGAAGAAAATTCCGGGCCATTGTCACACACTATAGCGAAGGGCATTCCAAATCTTATGATGATGTTTTATTCTAGGAATTTTATAACTACCTCTACCGTATTATTTTTGCAAGGTATTACTTTGGACCATTAGGTGCAGTAATCCGTGGCAATCAAGATGTACCGATGGTTGGAAAACAAGTTGGGGTTGATTTCCCCAATAAAGTCAAATGCCCATTGGGCAAAGGGTCTAGCTTCAAAGATCGACAGTAAAGGTATGGTGGGATTATGCTCATGATGTGCCACAGTTTGACAAATATGGCACTTCCGGACGTGAGTATAGACATCTTTGAAGATACAAGGTCAATAATACCCAGCCCAGAGGATCTAATGGGAAGTGGAATCAGCTAAACCATGCTCGGTTCTGAACTTCCCATGAAATTCTTTGAATATTTTTGCAGCTTGAACCCTATCAATGCACCGAAGGTACATTGCTTCATAGTTCCTATGAAAAGCATGGCATTTTTTATCATGAAGTGTGCACTTTTCAATCATAGGGCACGACATCTATTTGGAGGAAATCCCTTTGGGCATCTGTTATTCAAAAACAAGTACACCAGGTCTATGTACCATGGATCTCGAGTGATGGACTCCATTTTGTATGTTTGACATTCAATGTGGGGAGTCTCTTCTGCCATCGCTCTACATAGTCCTTGACTTCAGACTATCTTCATGGGTTGCATCTCCAAATCATATTTCTGGAGGATGGCCATCCATTTCCCCCATCCCTCACACAACTCACTCCGCATCAACAGAGATTTCACTGCCTGGTCCGGGATGATAGCATGCACCTTGCTCTAGAGAATATAATGCCAAAATTTCTTCATGACGCAAACAAGAGCAAAGGCCTGCTTATCCAAGGATGAATACCAGACTTCAACATTCTTTAAGGGGGAGCTCATGAAATCTATTGGTTGTTCTTCCCCTTCGACCTTTTAGGTCAATACTACCATTCTAGAATGCAGGAAAGCAAAGGAATAAATGTAAAAAGGGAGGGAATAGTCCGAACTAGCTAGAAATGGTGCCTCTGTTATCATCTATTTAATCTATGTGAATGCCCACTTTTCTTTAGGACTCCACTCAATTTTTGTATCTTTCTTCATCATTTTGTTGAGTGGCTTTATGATCTTGGTGAATCCAGTGATGAACCGCTGGACAAAGTTGATCTTCCCAAAGAAAGATCTCATTTCTTTCTTGCTGCTGGGCATTTGTAGGTTCAACAGTGCTTCAAATCTCTCATGGTCAATGTATATACCCTTCTTAAAGACAATATGCCTGAGAAAATTCCCTTTAATGACCCTGAATATATATTTCTTGGGGTAGAGGGATATTCTATACTAGTGACATCTCTCACAAATCTGGGCAAGGTGGGTGGAATGATCACGTCTATCTTGGGAAAAGATGGGAAAATCATCCATGTAGATGATTATACACCAGTTCACAAGGCCCTTGAATGCAGTGTCCATGGCCTTTTGAAATGTGGCCCCTGTGTTAATCAAGCCAAAGGACATTCTCTGGTAGGAAAACATTCCCCACTTAGTGGTAAATGCCATTTTGTCTCTATCCTCATATTTAACCATGACTTGGTTATATCCGGAGAACCCATCCAAGAAAGACATCATTTATGATCCATTCACGATCTGGAACACCTCAAACAATGGGGGGAGAGGGTGATTATCTTTCTTGGAGGCCTTGTTCAAATTCTAGAAATCCACACAGAGGTAGATCTTGCCACTTTTCTTCCTTATAGGGACTAGGTTGGCTACCTACGTAGTGTGCCAGATGGGAAAGATTATCTGAGCTGACAATAGTTTTTGGACCTCTTGATAAATCAGAGGCTCAATCACTGGGTTAACTAGTCATTTCTTCTGCCAGAATGACTTAGCATTAGGTTTAAGTGGGATGGTATGAGTCATGATGGATGTATCATATGTCTTCAGATCTTCATACCCCCACATGATTACATCAATATATTCTCAGAGAATAGCGAGAATCTTCTCCTTTTCCTCAGGGGAGAAGGCGGTGCCAATGTGTATCATTTTCTCTTCACCGGGTTGGCTAATGTTCACTTTATCAAATTTCCCTCCCTCAGAGGAGGATGATATCTTTTCCTATCCCCAAGGGTCTGAGTCAAAGATTCATTCAAGTTCAACCATCCCTTTTAGGATGGTGTTGATTGGTAGGTCCATGATCCCATCATCTTCATCAGCCTGCCCAGTATCATCATGATCTCTCTCTTCCACTATCTGGTCCTCAAAGACACCAACACTGGCCATGAAGACCAGGATATGCTAGTCATCCTCAAAGACCTAAAAATGGGTGACAATATTTGGAATGGATGGGGTGGGGATCATCTCAACATAAAATCTCCAAAGTTGCGAGCCAGCCATTGGCTCAAGTGTGCTGGCTGAAACTGAAAGGGCATCCAGGACATAGTTTTGTCTCCAGGGAATAAGATCAATGCCAAAGGCATCAAAATACTCAATAAGGCTCCATGCCCAATTATGATATACAACCAACCTCTTACTGTGATAGGTATATTGACTCCAGACCTATTTAACAATCAACTCTGAATCACCCAGGGCCCAGAGGCGAGTGACTCCTTTCCTTAGTGAAAATAGGAGCCCAAGGACCAAAGCCTTGTACTTTATAACATTGTTCATGTAGTTGAACTATAGCCTATAGGACATGAGGAAATACTTCCCCCATAGGTTGATTAATTCCACTTTGGCCCCACAACCCTGTTTGGATTGGGACCCATCGAACTTAAGGGTCCAAAAGTCATCGTTGGTTATCTAGGGCTGGGAAGACAAAGTGGGTTTTGGATTATTCTTGGGAGGGTTGGGAGGAGTTTCCTCTGGTGCTGATTGCACGTGGGTGAGGTGTTTCTTTGGAGGAATCTATTATTGGGATCCTTGGACATGCGACGCCAAAAAGGCACTCTTAGTGGGGGCACCGAGTCTCGAGGAATCAGGTGTATGTTCTTCCTTTTGGAGGGCATTGATATGTCAGGTAGCAGTGGCAAGGCAAGGTTCACATTCTAGTTTCAAATATTTATAGTAATGTACCTGACAGAAAGTGCTGGACAAGAGTGTGGAGAGTGTCATTGCAATACTCTGAGAGTTAATCTCAACCCTTAATTTTTCTTCCAGGTCCTGGGCTCTTTGCAGAACTATGGGATCCTCCTCGAGGGTGAAATAAAATGTTAGGATCTCAAGGGGTTGGTACACCCAAGGGGAAGTCTCAGAGAATAGGACCTTATTCACCCTCCTAACTTTGGTGAGGGCCTATCTCATCTAGGGTTCACTTTCAACCTGGATCTTGTTAGATTCTCCTTCCCAGGGGAGCCATAAGTGGGAGAAGTTGGTCAAAAAGTATCCGTTAAAGGAATTGGACCAATTATGACTTAATAAAATCCCATAAGTCTCTGGGATGTCCACTACTTGGATGTCAATATTACTAGCTATCCTTGGGTCCTAGATGAGTTGAATCCAGACATTCTTCAGTTCACCTACCATTTTTACAATAGTTTTATCCAGCTGGATCACTCCACCATTAGACGGGGTGGATCAAAATTTGAGCTTTTGGCATATAGATAAAGGCATGATGTTTCCCAAAGCCCCAAAATCTACTAGGCAGTTGTGTATATTTTTTCCTTGTATGTTCAAGCCTAGTAGGAAGGGAGGATTTTTAGTGTTTCCCTAGAAGATAGCCGCGTTGGCGTCTTCAAAAGAGATAGTCTTGGATGGGTGACTGACGACCTTTAGGTTTCCCAAGAGCTTCAGAAGGGACTTCTTCTACTCGAGATAGTTCACAAAAACCTCCATCATGGTCATGGAGGTGGTGGTTTGTTCTAGCACCTTCGTGATGTTGAACCTTCCTCCCGAGAATTGATGGCTTCCCTTGGCTAGGTCCTTAGCTTGGTTAGATCCAGGGCCTTTTGGAGGGGCAGATTGATCAGTCATTTTATCCTGGGGAGGAATGTCTTTAGGAGGTGTGGGCATGTAAACTAGTCCTTTACCAGCTTGACTCTGAGTGTTGTAGGGAGTTTGTGGGTTGGTGAAGGCATTGGCCTTAAAGGCCAAAATAGATTCATCAAAGAACCCTTGTAGTTTGGGCTCTTCTTCATCTCCTTTATCTATTCCAAAGAAGATGGTCTTACAGGTGAAGGCACCATGAGTGGGCTCTTGTTTAGGAGGCTCTAGGGGAGTAGGATCAGAAGCTTATTGTCTATCTAGCTGGGAAATCATGATGAATTTCTTCAGCATAGAATGGTTTACCTCATTGTGTGAGCCTATGTCATGCAATTTACACCAGTTGGTCATGGGTTGGGAATCTATGACTAGCATGAAATGGGATGGTCCAACACCACCTTGATTGGTGTTTTAGTTCAGAGGTGGACCTCCAGCATTGGTGTTGTTGTTCCATTGCTGCTGGTTAGGGCGAGGCCCATTGTTGTAGTTTCTTCCTCCGACATTATTATTTTATTGGTTGGAGAAAATATTCCCCCTCTAGGAATTGGTGTTCTAGGGTGCGTAGGACCCTGCCTTCAGTTGGCCCATGTCCACAGTAAGGGTGGACAACATTCATTGGAGGGATTCAACCTCAGGAGTCAACTAGGTGTTTGCATCACAGTGTGACAATTGTTGTTGTTGGTTCCCTGGGAAAGTGGAAGTTTTTTCAAAGTTGAGGGTGGAAATCCCCTAGCCAGAGATGACTAGAAGAAAGGCACTCTGGGTGGTTGTGTCTGTGGTTATTGCATTTGCTGTGGCTGGTTCCAGAGAAAAGATTCCAGACCTGGTATTGTCTGGGTCTGAGATGGATATACATACCATGCCTATTGGTCTATTGGCGATGGTGGGGGATTCATGGCCATCATGGGGGAGCCCATTACCTGATTGGGGTTATATCCCCTGATGTAAGAAGTTCCATTGGGTATCATTAAAATGACATGCTTTGCCTAATCCCACCCAGGGATTTGTTAAGGCCACGAGAAAATTTTAAGGCTAGGTTGTAAACCTTCACCAAAGTATCCTGGTCACCCGGGGTGGTTTTTCTCTAGAGGAGAGTGGCAACAAAGGGGTCCATTGTGTTGAGATAGGTCTGGATAGTCACCTCTATAGATGGGATGAAGGGACCCATACACCATTTCAAGGCATGTTAGAACTGGTGATTGAATGTTGCAAGGGGTTTATTTGGTTCCTTCCTAATAGAAATGAACTAGCTGTGGTACCACCCTGGGTCCATGTATCTATGGAAGACAGCTAGAAAGGCATTCTCCATGTCTTGCCAACTGTTGATGGAGTTGGCGGGAAGGTTAAGGTACTAGTTAAGTTCATTCTATCCCAGGGATAGAGGGAACATTTGGGTCACAACATCTTGATGTTGGATCCGGTGTCAGTTCATGAAATATTTATATGCCCGTAGGTGCTCTTCTATGGTTTGTGAGCCTAAGTGCTCATATCAAGGAGAAATGTTTTTTGGGTGTGAAGGTAAATCATTGGTTTCACCCGAAAAAGTTCCCATTGGGGACCTGGTATTTCCAAAGTATGCAGCTATTGGGGGAGTTGGATTTTGACTAGGTTGGGCACTAATTCCTGGGGTTGTCTAGGAGATTTGGGTATTCTTTGGTATGTTAGATCCCTAGACAAGGGTGGCCGACTTGTATTTTAGGGTCTGTTTCTTTTGAGTGGGAGGCTTGATTTTGACAAACCATCTGGGATTGGGAGCTGATCTAAGGACTCTTTCAAATATTGCTGTTGAAAATACACTATACTACACTACACACTACACTAAATACTAAAGAAATATAGAACCATCAACTCATTTTAGATCAGTAGTAGAGGAAAAGGAGGTCATTAATCTACTTAAAGCATTAGAGCAAAGGACATAAAGAACACAAAGCATAAAATACCATTAACCAGAGATATGAATGCCAACAACTTCATTAACATAACTCTTCCTTCTTCATTAACATCTCTTCCAGCAAGCACTGGTGCATGGTACAATGATGGCTCCAAGGGAGAATTTAACTACTGAAAGCTTAGAAACTATGGAGCATTGAGCTCTGTAACTAAGAACTAAGAAAACCAAATTGCTATTAACTATGGACTACAAAATCATCAATTTTGGCAACCCTTGGAATGAGGCTGGACTTATCATTTATACACATCATTTGACCTAAAAATTAACGTAACTTAATTTACACTATATAATATAATATTATCTCTAGTGGCTGGTACTATCTGCACCATGCTACAAAAGACCTCGAGGCAGAAAAGGTTTGACATGTCAGATGAATAAGACAAGAAGGGAGGAGTGGAAGAATTCACCTCGAGAAGAGAGCCAAGAGGAGAAAGAAGAAATCTAATCCCCTAGGGATCGAGGCTACATGCATCATAAATGGGAAGGTGACACCCTATCTCTAATGCACCAGGTGTAACATTGAAGCGACACCTCAGGAAGACCATCTGTTAGAAACCTCTTGTTGAGCCAATGTGCCTTGTTGTAGTTATCTACCTTCTAACAACCTTTATTAACTACCTTGAAAGTGACCAGTCAGCCTTAGGAACTAGGACATGGGTCACTTTCAAAATACCAAAATATAGTATCCAAAATTTCAGGATCCAGGAACTTACATTCTGAAAGAATGAATGAATACAAAAATACATCTCCTGACGAGATTCTCCTGGCTCCTGAGAACTTTATTACTCATGATTTTTCCCAAGCTTCCAACACTTGGCCTATGCTTTCTTCATCTACATCTTTGATGCTATCCCACCGATTGCGGATAGCCTCCAATTATTCCTCAACCTCTCTGGCCCCGCTTTGGAATTCATCCACCATCTTGATGGCATCATGTGATCGGATAGTGGTTTTTGATAATCTGGATAACCTGCCCTAGTCAAAATCTCTGGCAGGAGGATACAGGGACTCCATCCACTCATCAAACTTGCTGAGGACATAGTCCTCTGGGGTATGGTGAAGGGATCAACTTGTGATACTCCAACCACAAATGCTTTAAATAGACCCATGGGGTATTGGGTGGCTGTCACTTTCTCTTTCAAGGCCTTAACCAGTTCCTTGCTTACCTCACCCCTGAGGAAAAGTCTGGAGTACTGGGCCTAGAAGGAATCATATGATTAATCTCCCAAAATCCTCACCTCTGTGGCATCTTCTTCCCCTATATTATGGATTTCTTCTAGCATGACCTTCCATTTTTCATACTTCGCTAAATCTTGCTCCCATATGATAGCGGAGCCCTTTGCCTAGCTAAGAAGAGAATCAACTTGATAAAGATCCAGGAGGGATGTCGCTAGAAATTGTCTCATAGTAGTCACCTGCTTGGTGGCCCACCCATCTACAGCTTGTGCTTTCTTTTTCATGATTCATAGTGAATCTACATCACCCTGCACGAGGAGAAATCGAGAGGAAGGGTCTGGGGGTGGACCTCAGTTAGAGGCTGTGAAGGTTCTTTCAGAAGCACAAGGATATTGGAATTTATTTCTCTTTCCTCCTTTAGCTTCTAGGCTTGCTTGATATATCTAGCCTCTATTATCTTGGTGGCTTCTTTTAGTAGATCCAGCTCACCCTGTTTATCTCTCCTCCTCAATGCTACTTTTATTATATTGTAATCCTTGGGCCTTACAGCCGCTGCCTCTGCATCCAATGGGGGTGTTGCAATGGTTACAACTGTGCTACCTGTTAGACCAGTCTAGAGAGTATGGACGGTCTATGCCTTTTTTGGATTTTTAGCCTCTGCATTCCTGGCCATCATCTCGGCCAATGAGAGTGTAGCGCTTGATATCATTGCTGAGGTTTTCCTTTTCTTTGATTCCACCAAGCATTGCGGCGGCTGTGGCAGCTTCATTGTTAGGACCTGTTCATTAGGATTCCTTTTAGAATCTGGCAGCACATTCCCAGTATATACATTGTCTTTGGGCTCCTTTTCCACATCTCATTCAGGCTGTTCTTGTTCCTTTTCTTTTTCTTGTTCTCTGGAAACTTCAACATTTTTCGCCATACTGGCATCTTTTGTTGTGCTATCTAGGACCTTTTCCCTAGTTTCTATATTATCTATATTTTTAGGGACCTCATCCCTCCTGGTGTTAGCTGATTCTACATTTTCATTAACCAAGGCCCCTTGATCAATCTATTTTTGCTGCTCTTGGGCCTCATTGGCCTCATCTGTTGGAGCGTTCTCTTCCATCGAAACATCTTCTGGAGATGGGTGAGGTCTCTGGCCAAAATTCAACAAAGCAACTACCATTACTATATCACCAAATGTGCTCCAAGGAACTTGATCACCCAGAGTAACCAAAGGCATTTGGAGCATGATGGTCAGGGGTACGGTTGATCCTGTGGGTCCGGGTTCCCCGACCATCAGTTTCTCATCTATGTGTTGCCTTGGTGTAGCTTCAGTCCCAGGGACTGGTATCTTTTCCTACTTAGGCCCTATTTGTACTTCTTCCTAAGCCTCTTTCTCTATTGCATCTCTCTCTCCTAGGAATTCCTTTTCTATGGGGACCTCTTCTTTATCCTGAGCAACTATTTCCTCCACCGCATGACCCACATCTTGTTGGAGTTCCATAAGTTCCTCTACTGAGAAAGTGTCATCAAAATCATCATGTGGGGGTGAGGAGTCTGAAATATCCTCTATTTTGGGAGAATCCATACTAACATCCACTGAGGGCACCTCTAGCATACCGGGACTAGCAAATGGGCTTGGTGTAGGGGTCACCTTTTTCTTATTCTTTCTTATCAGTGAAGTCCTAGTGTCTAGAATACTAGTAGAGTCCACCTCAGTGAAAGTTTGTCAACTCATCATGACTGCTAATGACAGGGATCCCACCTAGAGAGTAGATGCCATTGGAGCTATAAGGAGGTCAGAGGATACCTGCATACTTATTTGCTGGGTGGCCAGCCTTGTCAACTCCATTTGTTGATGTAATTGTGCCATTAGAAGGGAGGGGGTTTGTGGAGGCACTTTGGGAACTGGGACACCCTCCTTATCTTTCCCTTTACTTGTACTTGGTTTAGCGGCTGTGGTAGATGAAGAAGGTCTGGCACTAGCTAAAGAGGGAGTAGCTCATTTGATCGTTGGCTTCTTTTGAGCGCTCTTAGGACATGCCCGGGCGAAATAATGGTGGCTTGCCTCTATAATGGGGTGACATACCCCTTCAATTGTTAGGTCCTTAGGGGTGGCCCAATCTATTGGAGGAAGATCTAATTTGTCCATCCCTTGTTCTTTATATGCTATATTTTCCATTGGCCCATCATGTTTAAAGACCTTCAGTAAAGTCCGAAGGTCGAGTGCTTTCATGAGCCCTTTGGTTATCTGTGAGTGCTGTCGGGCCCAGAGATCAAAATTGTCCTAGAAGTCTGCCTAGAAGTCCTCAATATCTACTTCATGGGATGGGGATTCCTGGGGAAGTGCTATGGAAATCTTGCCAAGAGGATCCTAATTTTTCTGGGCATGGTGGAACTCTAGCAGCCCCAGGTTCTTCAATTCACTATCTGCCTCCCGAACTGTGGTGAGGCTACATGTATAATTCCCACATGAGAAAGGGAATGGAATGTTGATGACCTTATTCAGTGTAAAGAAGGCATGCAGATCCATAATCTTCTGGAAAAATTATAAAAGAATAATCCTATCCCCGCAATACCAGGGTAGAAGATGGGGCTTCCCGTTGAAGCCTGTCACCCGAATGTAGGTGTGATGTTGGAACTGGATGAAATAGGTACCGTAAGAGATGACCAGAGTCATTGCTTCCTATGATAGTTAGTACCTGGAATCCTGAGTAAGTGTTAGAATATTATTGTAAATGAAAGCATCATTTACTCAAAAGAAATTTGGTAAACTGAGTTCCCATTGTACTTGGGGATAATGATCCCATGGTGCCATTTGGCCTGGCCCATTTCCAAGCTCTCCAGATGTTCCCAAATGTGAAAAAGCTAACCTTTTCTATGCTAGTTCCCATAGCACATATGATGTGATATAAAATTTGGAGTTCTAGGAAAAGCCCCTTTAGCTATTTGTCTATGTGATTGGATATGAGGGCCACCCAGTTGAAAGTATGACTACGAGTGGTGATGCAGTATAGAAAGTAGTACATCCATGCTGAGAAATCCTAGGCATGGGGCAATCCAAAAATCTTGCATAAAAATACAATGCCCGCTTGGATGGGCTCTTTGAACTCTCCATGGGGAATTTCCAACTTCCTCCTCCTGTAATCCCTCTTTGGGATCTTTATCCAGTGCCTATTGATATGTTTCCAAGAAATCAGCTCAACACCCTTGAACTCTTGTAATGTCTGGAGTCGATTCTGGGTAATGGATCCATTGAATTGTGGGATCCCCAGCCACAAGGTGAAATTTTCTGCATCCAAGGTGATGATTATTTTTGGGTACTGTAGTGGTCAGGGATTTGGAAGTAGGACAGTCTGAGTTGGTGTGTTTTATAGTGTTTCTAATTGGAGTATTAACTCCGGTGATTACACCAAATAGGGAAAGTTTTCCACCTTGATGATACCAGAGGTGGTGATCTAAGTGGCCTAGTTATCTCCAGTGGCCCTTAGTTTATAAATGGCTTGAATCAAGCCTTGCATTTTTGCCCAAGGTCCTAGCCCTGTGTCTGTTATCTCTTGAACTCTAGACTCTATTTTTGATCCCACAATGACACCGTCCTTGGGATATTTGGAGGTCAGGGGTAGCTTTTCCAGCAACCTCCTGGCCTTGATTTTAGTTGCCGCTTGGGTGGAAGTGGTAGGCAGCTCCAGGCTGGAAGGAGGGGTGATCGCTTTAGACATTTTTGATCAACTTATCCACAACCTGCAAGACTAGAGAACCATTAGAATGCAATACATATAAAAGAATATTAAAACTCTAGAGAAATTGTCACCACCCTACATTTGTTCAACAAGTGTTAGCATACATCCAAAAGTCTTGGAGTACATGTAATAAAAATGAATAGGATTCTATGGGAAATTGAACCGAATGAAAAGAGGAAACATAGGACAAGGGACTACTTAGGGCTCAGATCCCAGATAATCTAGTTGTTGCCGTGCCGATGTGACCAGTAAGAAACCATATTTGGCTGACGTGGGTTGGCACATGGGTAGGTGGTAGGCAACATAAAGACATTAATGTCAACAAGTGGGTAAACATGAGATAAAATAAATACTAGATGGGACATGGTTTGAATTCCCACTCATGGGAAATTAATCCTTCCATTAAGGTGAAGAGATGGTGGAGAGAGAAAGTTGCCATGGCTCAAACTAGTGAGGTGCCAAGTTTGAACCATGGTGACTCTGTCTTGGCAAGCTCGGTCTCATCAGTAAAAATGCAATGATAGAGCGTGAGAAACTTGTGAGCTCAAAAGGATATACAAGGATATACACATACATAGACATAGAGAGCCAAAACATATATGCACACAATATATAGAAAATACACAGCATTCATAGATTTATACAACTATGCACATATATATATGAGCTAAACTAAGGTAGCACACACACCAAAAACACTAGTCTATAGCTGTGTAGAAGCCAAACAACCTTCTCATAGGGCCAACCCACCAACAGGAGGCAAACTAGAAACAAAACACAAAAGGAAACTAGTGAACAAAATGCAGACCAAAGAGCAAGGAAGGAAAAGAAAGGAAAACACAAAAATAACAAGAAAACCAGAGTACCTACCTAGAAATCTAAAGATTAGGGATAAAACATGCGAGGAGCACGTCTGCGATGAGATCCACCTTCAACTAATCATGACCAGGTACCTTGAATCATTGGATAATAACCCACTAAGCGTAGAGTAATCATAACTTAATTGCAATTTGGTCTCCTAAGAATCGCTCTGAATGCACAAGTGTTTAGTTACGGTAACTGTAAAAGTGGTGTGTAATTACTATTTATACCTAAGGTAAAAATCTAGGTACCCTCTTTTCCCGCTAACTTTGGAATAGGAAAACCTCTGGACTCTGGGCCTGGGGATTCCTCGTGACTATACCTTCTTGCAAGAAGAAGACATCGTGGTGGAAAATCTTGGAGTCTGAAATCCGGCTCTGGAAAGAACAACCAACTCCGAGACTGGGTCCCAGAGACATGAAAGACAAAAATAAAAAAGAAAACAAACATCATAGGAGGGAAAACCTAGAGAAGAAAGCAAAGAGAAACAAAGATGAGGCAAGAGCCAAAGCGAAAAAGGGGGACCCAACATTTTGCATAAAAAATGTAGGGATGGGGATGCAAGGCATAACAAATGGAAACTATCTGGGATGAATGCCTTAGCGCATTTCAGAACCATAGAATCTTTGGTTAGCAAAACCAGAACAAATCATTACTCAGAGCACCTTGCATGTAAGGCACAAAGTGTCTGAGAGAATCCAGCTCATACATGATTCAATCCTTGGTCTTTCTTTAGTTGTGGAGTGTGTGCATTGAAGGAAAATTGAGTTGATGACTTCTGGGAGAAGCAGAGAAGAGGTACTGAATATATCAATCCAAAGTCATCAATTTTTCTCATTTCCCTTGGATACCAGAGTTTCTACATCCCATCCTCTTTCTTTTTTGTTTTATTCTTTTTGGGATGGGAAGGCAATACTTATTTCACCATTAAGCTTAAGCTTAGCTAAATTTAATGATGGTACTTCTTTCACCCTTCCATCCATCATAATTCACTAAATACGATAGAAAACTCCAGACCTAAAAGAATTTTAGAAGTTCAGACTTGGGCCAACAAACTAGTGCAGCTGATCTACTCTCGGCGTGTCTGATTACTTGTTGCTTTAGATTTTGATTTAACTGACTGCCAAACTTGCAGGGATAAATCTGATGAAGATTACTCATAGCCTATTACCAAACTTACAAAATAAGTCTGGAGACCGAACCAATTCCACCATGCTAACAATAGATTCCAAGTTCACCAAAATGCAAAAGGCACCATCTCAGAGACTAGATGTTATGTGAGGCATACCAGCCTACAAAAGAGGGAGAAAAATACTAGAAACCTAAAAAAATAAAGAACAAAGAAAAGAAAAAAACAAAAGAAAAGAAAACAAGGGTGATCTAGGAGGACAACCGACAACTATTTATAAGGCCCCTAAACAGAGCACCAGGGAAGGAGTATTTACAAGAAAGAAGATTTACATATAATATAACTCCGGACAAACCTGCCTCATTCAAAATAATTCTTGAGAAACTGTCCATTGATAGGAAATGGGATGGGTTCCCCGGTCATGGTACTGAGGTGATAAGTATTTTCCCTGCAGATCTCTAAGATCAAATATGGTCTGAGCTTGAGCCGTTGGAATCTGGTGTGTTTTCCTTTCTTTTCCCAGGCCTTATCCCACAAGAGGACCAAGTCTGAAATCTGAAAGGGTTTATACTGGGCTCTCCAGTCAAACCATCATTTCACTACTACTTGGTGATGTGCAAAATGTTCAAGGGCTATGTCTCTTTGTTCTCCATCTGCACCAGATTTAGGAGTCGATCCTCCATAATATTATCTCAGTTGCTGAATTCCTACATAAACAGTAAAACTGGGATTTGTAAGTTAATGGGGAACACTAGGTTCTAGCCGTAAACTAGATGGAATGGGAATGTCCCTAGGGTGGCCTTATTTCAAATATGATCTGCCCAAAGGGAAAATCTCAACTTTTGGTGCCAGTCCTGGGGATTCTATTCTAACAGGTTTTTGATCACTTCAAGGAAATTTTTGTTGGTTGATTTGAAAACACCATTCCCTTGGGGGTAATAGTTGCTGGAAAAATTTAGAGTGATCTTCTTGTCGTAGGTCCATTCAAGTAATTGTGCCAAATAAAATTCCAGACCATTGTGACACACTATAGCGAAGGGCATTCTAAATCTTGTGACGATGTTTTCTTCAAGGAATTTTATAACTACATCTGCCATATTGTTTTTGCAAGGTATTGCTTCAGACCACTGGGTGCAGTAATCAGTGGCAATCAAGGTGTACTAGTGGTTGGCAGATGAGTTGGGGTTGATTTCCTTGATAAAGTCAAATGCCCATTGGGCAAAGTGTCTAGCTTCAAAGATCAGTTGTAAAGGCATGGCCAGATTACGCTCATGATGTGCCACAATTTTGAAAGTATGACACTTTTAGATGTGAGTATAGACATCTCTGAAGATACGGGAGAAATAATACCCAGCTCGGAGGATCTGATGGATAGTGGCATTAGCTAAGCCATGCCCAGTTTGGAACTACTTGTGAAATTCTTTGACTATTTTTGTATCTTGAACCCTATCGATGCACTAGAGGTATACTCCTTCATAGTTCCTATGAAAGAGTGTGACATTTTTGATCATGAAGTGTGCACTTTTTAGTTGTAGGGCGCAATGTCTATTTGGAGGCAATCCCTCTGGGTATCTGTTATTCAACAAAAATTACACCGGGTCTGTGTACCATGGATCTTGAGTGATGAACTCCACTATGTATGTCTAATATTCAATGTGGGGAGTCTCTTCTGCCATCACTCTACATAGTCCTTGTCCTCAAACTATCTTCATGGGTTGCATCTCCAAATCGTATTCCTAGAGGATGGCCATCCATTTCCCCCATCTCTCACCCAACTCACTCTACATCAATAGAGATTTCACCTCATGGTCCAGGATGATAGCATGCACCTTGCTCCAAAGAATATAATGCCAAAATTTCTTCACGACACGAAAGAGAGCAAAGGCTTGCTTTTCCAAGGATGGATACCAAACTTTAATGTTCTTGAAGGGGGAGCTCATGAAAGCTATTTGTTGTTCTTTCCCTTCAACCTTTTGGTTCAATACTATCATGGTAGAATGCGGTGAAGTAAAGGAATAAATGTAAAAGGGAGGGAATAGTCTAAACTAGCCAGAACTAGTGCCTCCATTATCATCTGTTTAATCTGGGTGAATGCCCGCTTTGATTTAGGACTCCGCTCAATTTTGGTATCTTTCTTCATAATTTTTTTGAGTGGCTTTATGATCTTAGTGAATCTAGTGATTAACCACAAGACAAAGTTAATCTTCCCAAAGAAAGATCTCATTTCATTCTTTCTACCGGGCATTTGTAGGTTTAGCAACGCTTCAACTCTCTCAGGGTCAATGGATATACCCTTCTTGGAGACAATATGCCCGAGCAACTTCCCTTCAGTGATCCCAAATATGTATTTCTTGAGGTTGAGGGATATTCCATACTGATGACTTCTCTCACAAATCTGGGTGAGGTGGGTGGAATGATCATGCTTGTCCTAGGAAAAGATGGTCAAATCATCCATGTAGATGATTATACACTGGTTCACAAGGTCCTCGAATGCAATGTCCATGGCCTTTTGAAATGTGGCCCCTATGTTAATCAAGCCAAAGGGAATTCTTCGGTAGGCAAATGTTCCTCACCTAGTGGTAAATGTTGTTTTGTCTTTATCCTCATATTTATCCATGGATTGGTTATATCCAGAGTACCCATCCAAGAAAGACATCATTTGTGATCCATTCACGATCTGCAACACCTCATCCAATTAGGGGAGAGGGTGATTATATTTCTTGGAGGCCTTGTTTAAATTCTAGAAATCTACGCAGAGGTAGATCTTGCCACTTTTCTTCCTTAAAGGGACTAGGTTGGCTACCCACATAGTTTTCTGGATGGAAAATATTATCCATGCTGACAACAGTTTTTGGACCTCCTGATAAATCATAGGCTCGATCAATGGGTTGACCGGTCATTGCTTCTACCAGAATGGCTTAGCATTAGGTTTAAGTGGGATGGTATGAGTCATGATGGATGTATCATATGTCTTCAGATCTTCATACCCCCATGCGATCACATCAAGATATTCTCAGAGAATCACCTCCTTCTTCTCAAGGGAGCAAGAGGTACCAATGTGTATCATTTTCTCTTCACTGGGCTGGCCGATGTTAACTTTCTCAAATTTCCCTCCCTCAAAGGAGGATGATATCTTTTCCCAGCCCCAAGGGTCCAAGTCAAATATTTGTTCAAGTGCAACCATCCCCTTCGGGATGGTGTTGGTTGGTAGGTCCATGATCCCATCATCTTCATCACCCTACCCAGTATCATCATGATCTCTCTCTTCCATTATCTGGTTGTCAAAGACACCAACATTGGCCATGAAGGCTAGGATATGTAGGTCATCCTAAAAGACCTAAAAATGGGTGACATTATCTAGAATGGATGTGGTGGGGATCATCTCAATAGAAAATCTTTGGAGTCACGAGCCAGCCATTGGCTCAAGTGTGCTGGAAGAAATGACAAGGGCATTCAAGACATAGTTTCATCTTTGGGGAATAAGATCAATACCAAAGTCATCAAAATCCTCAATAATAATCCATGCCTAGTTATGATATGCAACTTACCTCTTATCGTGACAGGTATTTTGACTTCAGACCTGTTTAACAATCAAATCTAAATCACCCAGGGCCCGGAGGTGAGTGACTCCTTTCCTTAGTGAAAATAGGAGCTCGAGGACCAAAGCCTCATACTCCATAATGTTGTTCATGCAGTTGAACTGTAACCTATAGGACATGAGGAAAGACTTCCCCCACAGTTTGATTAATTTCACTCCAGCCCCACAGCCCTATTTGGATCGGGACCCATCAAACTTAAGGGTCCACAAGTCATCGTTGGTTATCTGAGGCTGAGAAGATGAAGTGGGTTTTGGATTATTCTTTGGAGGGTTGGGAGGAGTTTCCTCCAGTGCTGATCACACATGGGTGAAGTTTGTCTCTGGAGGAATCTGTGATTGGGATCCCTAGACATGCGGTGTCGAAAAGGCACTCTTAGTGTGGGCGCTGGGTCCCAGGGAATCAGGTATATGTTCTTCCTTCTAGAGGGCATTGATATGCCAGGTAGTAGCGACAAGGCAAGGTTCAAATTCTAGTTCTAAATGTTTTTGGTAATGTACCTGGCACCAAGTGCCAGACAATAGTGTGGCAGGGGTCATTGTGGTACCCTGAGAGTTAACCTCAACCCTTAATTTTTATTCTAGGTCCTAGGCTCTCTACAGAACTATGGGATCCTCCCTGGGGGTGAAATTGAATGTTAGGATCGCAAGGGGTTAGTACACCCTGGGGGAAGTCTTAGAGAATAACACCTCATTAACCCTCCTAACTTTAGTGAGGGCCTATCTCATTCAGGGTTCACTTTCAACCCAGATCTTGTTAGATTCTCCTTCCCAGGGGAGCCATAAGTGGGAGAAGTTGGTCAAAAAGTATCCGTTTAGGGATTTAAACTAATTTCAACTTAATAACATCCCATAAGTCTCTGGGATGTCCACCACTTGGATGTCGATTGTACTAGCTATTCTTGGGTCCTGTATGAGTTGAATCTAGACATTCTTCAGTTCACCCACCATTTTTACAGTAGTTTTATCTAGTTGGATTACTGCACCGTTAGACGGGGTGGGTTAGAATCTGAGCTTATGGTATATAGATAAAGGCATGATGTTTCCCAAAGCCCCAGAATCTACTAGGTAGTTGTGTATATTCTTTCCTTGTATGTTCAAGCCTAGCAGGAAGGGAGGATCTTTAGTGTTTCCCCGCAAGATATCCATGTTGGCATCCTCAAAAGAGATAGTCTTGGGTGGGCGACTGACGACCTCCAAGTTTCCCAAGAGCTTTAGAAGGGACTTCTTCTACTTAGGATAGTTCATCAAAACCTCCATCAAGGTCATGGAGGTGCTGGTTTATTCTAGCACCTTCATGATGTCGAACCTTCCTCCTGGGAACTGATGGCTTCCCTGGGCCAGGTCCTTAGCTTGGTTAGAGCCAGCGCCTTTTAGAGGGGTAGAATGGTTGGTAATGTTATCATAGGGAAGAGTGTCTTTAGGAGGCATGGGCATGTAAATTGGTCCTTTACCAACCTAACTTTGAGTGTTGTAGGGAGTCTATGGTTTGGTGAAGGCATTGGGCTCAAAGGCCGGAATAGATTCATCAAACGACCCCTATAGTTTGGGCTCTTCTTCATCTCCTTTATCTGTTCCAAAGAAGATGGTCTCATAGGAAAAGGCACCATGAGTGGGATCTTGTATAGGAGGCTCTAGAGGAGTAGGATCAGAAGCTTGTTGTCTGTCCAGCTAGGAAATCATGATGACTTTCTCCAGCATGGCACCGTTTACCTCATTGTGAGAGCCTGTATCATGCAATCTAAACCAGTTGGTCATGGGTTGGAAATATGTGACTAGCATGAAATGGGATAGTCTAGCACCACCTTGATTGGTGTTTTGGTTCAGAGGTGGACCTCTGACATTGGCGTTGTTATTCTATTGCTACTGGTTGGGCCAAGGCCTGTTGTTGTAGTTTCTTCCTATGACATTGTTGTTTCAATGGTTGAAGAAAATATTCCCCCTCTAGGAATTGGAGTTCTAGGGTGCATAGGACCCCACCTTCAGTTGGCCCATGTCCATAGTCAGGGTGGACAACATTTGACAGAGGGATTCAAGCTTGGCAGTTAACTAGGTGTTTACGTCAAAGTGTGACGATTGTTGTTGTGTGTTCCCAAGGAAAGAAAAAATATTTTCTAGAGCCAAGGATGACAATCCCCTAGCCACGGATGACTAGAAGAAAGGAATTCTAGGTGGTTGTGTCTATAGTTGTTGCATTTTCTGTGGTTGGTTCCAGGAAAAATATTCTAGACCCGATATTATCTAGGTCTGAGATGGATATATGTACTGGGTCTGTTGGTCTATCAGTGGTGGTGGGGGATTCATGGCCATCATGGGGGCTCCAATTTCTTGATTGGGGTTATATCCCCCAGTGTAAGAAGTTCCACTAGGTATCATATTAAATGGCATGCTCTTCCCAATCCCACCCGAGGATTTGTTAAGGCCACAAGATAATTCTGAGGCTAGGTTGTAAACCTTCGCCAAAGTATCCTGGTCACCCAAGGTGGTTGTTCTTTAGAGGAGAGTGGCAATGAAGGTGTCCATCATGTTGAGATAGGTCTAGATATTCACCTTAATGGATGGGATGAAGGGACCCATATATCATTTTAAGGCACATTGGAACCGGTGATTGAATGCTGAAAGGGGTTCATTCAGTTCCTTCGTAATAGAAATGAACTAGCTGTGGGACCATGCTAGGTCCATGTGTACGCAGAAGGAAGCTAGAAAGGCATCCTCCATGTCCTGCCAACTATTGATGGAGTTGGCAGGAAGGTTAAGGTACCAGTTTATTTCATTCTGTCCCAGGGACAGAGGGAACATCCAAGTCACAACATCTTAATATTGGAGTCAGTGTCAGTTTATGGCATCTTTGTATGCCTACAGGTGCTCTTCCACAATTTGTGAGCCTTAGTGCTCATATCAGGGACAAATATTTTCTAGGTGCGAAGGTAAATCGTTGGTTGCAGCCAAAAAAGTTCCCATTGGGAACCTGATATTTCCAAAGTATGCAGCCATTGGGGCAGTTAGATTTTGACTAGGTTGGGCATTAATTCCTGGGGTCATCTGGGAGACTTGGTATTTTGTGGTATGCTAGATCCCTAGAAAATGGTGGCCGACTTGGATTTTGGGGTCTGTTTCTTTCGAGTGGGAGGCTCGAGTTTGAAAAACCCTCTAGGATTGGGAGCTGATCTAAGGACTCTTTCAAATCTTGATGGTGAAAATGATCCAATCCCACTAAAGGCTTGACTCCTAAAACTATAGCTTGGAGAACCCTCGAGTGGTGTAAAATCTAAATCCTCAGAGGGGTATGAGTTCATGCCTTCCTTCTAGTGCCTGTTTTTATTGACGAGACTTTGTGACTGGGTCCGCAACTAGAGGTAAGTTTTCACCGGGTACCGGCCAACTTTGCCTATAAAGGTTGTCTAGGGAAATGATATTCCCTGGGCTTCCAAGCACATGAGAGTTAGGTCTCGATAGTGTGGGGCTCAGTTGGGAGATGTGACTATTTTTCTTGAGGGGGATAGATGGTTATCTTAACTCATCTTCTCTAGGGATTCAAGTGAGTGGGATCTCCTACAAGCATGCATTTACTTAACAAATAAACTTCAAAAGATATCACAGAGTTAGAAGTATTTCCTCTACCTATAGTTATATTGAACATTCAAAAAATCAACAATGCTCTAACACACTACACTAAATACTAAAGAAATATAGAACCATCAGCTCATATTAGATCAGTAGTAGAGGAAAAGGAGGTCATTAATCTACTTAAAGAATCAGAGCAAAGGACATAAAGAACACAAACCATAAAATATCGTTAACTAGAGATCAGAATGCCAACAATTTCATTGATAGAAATCTTCCTTCTTCATTAACATCTCTTCTAGCAAGCACTGGTGCGTGGTACAATTATGGCTCCAAGGGATAATTTAACTACTGAAAGCTTAGAAACTATGGAGCATTGAGCTCTGCAACTAAGAACTAAGAAAACCAAATTGCTGTTAACTATAGATTGCAAAATCATTAATTTTTCTGACCCTTGGAATGAGGCTAGACTTATCATTTATACACATCATTTGACCTAAAACTTAACCTAACTTACTTTACACTCTACAATATAATATTATTTCTAGTGCCTAGTACTACCTACACCATGCTACAAAAGACCTCGAGACGGAAAAGGTCTAACATGTTAGAAGAATAAGATAAGAAGTGAGGAGTGGAAGAATCAGCCTCGAAAAGAGAGCTAGGAGGAGAAAGAAGAAATACGATCCCCTAGGGATCGAGGCTACATGCCTCATAAATGAGAGGGTGGTTCCCTATCTCCAATGTGCCAGGTGTAATGTTGAAGCGGCGCGTCAGGAAGACCATCTGTCAGAAACCTCTTGTTGAGTTGACGTGCCTTGTTGCGGTTACCTATCATCTGACAACCTTTATTAACTTCCTTGAAAGTGACTGGTTAGCCTTGGGAACCGAGACACAGGTCACTTTTAGATTACAAAAATATAGGATCCAAAATTTTGGGATCCGAGAACTTACATTCCGAAAGAATGAATGAATAAAAAAATATATCTCCTAACAAGATTCTCTGGGCTCCAGAGAACTTTATTACTCCTTATGATTTTTCCCAAGCTTCCAACACTTGGCCTATGCTTTGTTCATCTACATCTTTGATACTTTCCCATTGACTGCGGACAACCTCCAATGCTTCCTCAACATCTCTGGCCCCGCTCTAGAATTTATCCACCATCTTGATAGTGTCATGTGATCAGATCATTATTTTTGACAATCTAGATAACCCGCCCTTTTCAAAAACTCTGGCAGAAAGATATAGGACTCCATCCACTCATCAAACTTGCAGAGAATATAGTCCTCTGGGGTACATGTCCTGGTGGTGAATGGATTGACTTGCCATACTCTAACTATGAATGCTTTAAATAGACCCATGGGGTATTGGGTGGCTGTCACTTTCTCATTCAAGGCCTTAACCAGTTCCTTGCATACCTCACCCCTGAGGACAAGTCTGGAGTACTGGGTCTAGAAGGAATCATATGATTCAGCTCCCAAAATCCCTGCCTCTGTGGTAACTTCTTCCCCTATATTGCAGATTTATTCTAGCATGACCTTCCATTTTTCATACTTTGCTAAATCTTGCTCCCACATGATAACGGAGCCCTTTTCTTGGCTAAGAAGAGAATCAACCTGATAAAGGTCTGGGAGGGACACCACCAGAAATTGTCTCATAGAAGTCACCTACTTGGCAGACCACCCATCTACAACTTTTGCTTTCTTTTTCATTATTCATAGAGAATCTACATCGCCCTACACGAGTGGCAATCTAGAGGAAGTGGTCCCGGGGTAGACCTCAGACAGAGGCTATGAAAGTTCTGCTAGAAGTGCGGGGAGATTGGAATTTTTTTCTCTTTCTTCCTTCAACTTCTAGCCTTGCTTGATATATCTATCCTCTATTACCTTGGTGGCTTCTTTTAGTAGATCCATCTCACCCTGTTTATCTCTCCTCCCCAATGCTACTTCTATTATGTTGTAATCCTCGATCCTTACGACTGGTACCTCTGCATTTGGTGGGGGTGTTATGATGGTTGCAACTATGTAACCTATTAGACCAATCCAGAGAGTATGGATGGTCTGTGCCTTTTTGGGCTTTTTAGCCTCTACATTCTAGGCCATCATCTCGGCCAATGAGAGCGTAGCGCCTGATGTCACCACTGGGGTTTTCCTTTTCTTTGATTCCACCAGCCATTGGGGTGGCTGGTGTGGTTGGGGTGTCTTCACTGTTAGGACCTGTTCATTGGGATTCCTTTCAGAATCTGGTGGCACATTCCCAGAATATAAGTTGTCTTTGGGCTCCTTTTCCACATCTCATTCCGGCTCTTCTTATTCTTGTTCCTTTTATTTTTTTTTGTTTTCTAGAACCTTCAATGTTTTCTACCATACTAGTGTATGCACCCTAAAATGGTCACCTAGACTTTGGGCCCCCATTTCTCAATTTATCAAATCCCTGAATCAATATTTTCAAATATCAACAATATCAATTATATCAATTTCTTTGATCAAATCATAATCA
>MU225721.1:2332322-2348742 GCA_018584345.1 Thuja plicata
AGGATATTTGTGCACAAGGATCAAGCTTCTATTTTTCTCCACCCTTGATTAAGATTTTTGCCTCTTAATCTCAATGGTCCATTTCATCTCACTTCTTATAAAAGGAGAGCTCTCTCCTTCATTTTCACATCTTAGGTTTTTGATGCTAATGTTATGCTGTAGGTTTTCTAGGTCATTTGGAGCTCTTTGAAGACATTCTACATCCAAGCTTTGAAGACTTGCTATTGCATTTCATTGTAGTTGCATATTTCCTTTCTTAGTTGCATTATCATGACATATTAGCTTAGATTTCCTTTTATGCAATAGATTAATTTGCATTGTCATATATATGTGCATTGCATTGCATACATTTGGCTTCATTGGAGATATTGGCATTCCTGCCCTTGTTTTCATTGTGAATCTCTCATTGTATGGTTGACTAGCAAGGTCATGAGTTTATAGCTCTAGCTGAGAGCAATTTTACAAATCTTGCAACTCCATGCATAGAGAGCTATGGATCGATTTGTGAGGGCTCATTCTTGAGTTTCCTTGCTTTTAAGGATTCATAAATGTGCACTACTTTTGCGTGTACAACTAGCATCTTCTGTCATGCTATCCAGGACCTTTTCCCCAGTATCTATATCATCTATATTTTCAGGGACCTCGTCCCTCCCAGTGTTAGCTGATTCTGCATTTTTATTAACTGGGGCCCCTTGATCAATCTATTGTTGCTGATCTTGGGCCTCATGGGCCTCATCTGTTGGAGAGTTCTCTTCCACCAAAACATCCTCTGGAGGTGGGTGAGGTATTTGGCCAAATTTCAACAAGGTGGCCGCTATTACTACCTCACTAAATGTGCTCCAGTGCACTTGATCACCCAAAGTAACCAAAGGTGTTTAGAGCGTGATGGTTGGGGGTACGGTTGATCCAATGGGTTCAGGTTCCCCGAACATCCATTGCTCATCTACGTGTTGCCATGGTGTATCTTCTATCCCCTGGACTGATATATTTTCCTGCTCAGGCCCTATTTGTACTACTTCCTGAGCCTCTTGCTCTGATGTATCTTTCTCTCCCAAGATTTCCTTTTCTATGGCATCCCTTCTTTATACTGAGCAACAATTTCATCCACTGCATGACCCACATCTTGTTGGAGTTCCATAAGTTCCTCCGCTAAGAAAGTATCATCAAAATCATCATGTGGGGGTGAGGATTCCAAAATATCCTCTAGTTCGGGAGAATCCAAACTAACATCCACTAGGGGCATCTCCGACATACTGAGACTAGAAACTGCGCTTGGTGTAGGGGTTACCTTTTTCTTCTTCTTTCTTATTAGCGAAGCCCTAGTGTCTAGAATACTAGTAGACTCCACCTCAGTGAAAGCCTATCTGTTCAAGATAGTTGCCAACAATGGGGATCCCACTGGTGAGCAGATGCCATTGGAGCTATAAGGAGGCCGGAGGATACTTGCATACTTATTTGCTAGGTGGCCAGAATTGTCGACTCCATTTGTTGATGTAATTGTGCCATTAGAAGGGAGGGGGTTTGTGGAGGCACTTTGGGAACTGGGACACCCTCCTTCTCTTTCCCTTTACTTGTACTTGGTTTAATGACCATTATAGATGAAGAAGGTCCGGCACCGGCTGAAGAGGGAGTAGCCCGTTTGATCGTTGGTTTCTTTTGGGCACTCTTAGGACATGCCCGGGGGAAATATTGGTGGCTTGCCTCTATAATGGGGTGACATACCCCTTCAATTTTTAGGTCCTCAAGGGTGGCCCAATCCATCATATAAAGATCTAATTTGTCCAACCCTTGTTCTTTATATGCTAGATTTTCCAGCGGCCCGTCATCTTTAAAGCCCTTCGGGAAAGTCTAAAGGTTGAGTGCTTTTATGAGCCCTTTGCTCATCCATGAGTGCTACTGGGACTGGAGATCAAAAATATCCCAAAAGTCCACCTAGAATTCCTCAATATCTACTTCATGGGATGGGGATGCCCGGGAAAGTGTTGTGGTAATCTTGCCGAGAGGATCATAATTTTTCTGGGTGTGGTGGAATTCCACTAGCCCTAGGTTCTTCAATTCATTGTCTACCTCCTGGGCTGCTGTGAGGTTGCATGTATAATTTGCACATGAGAAAGGGAATGGAACATTGATGACCTTATTTAGTGTAAAGAAGGTGTATAGATCTATCATCTACTGGGAAAAATTCTAAAAGAATAATCTTGTCCCCGCAATACCGGGGTAGAAGATGGGGCTTCCTGTTGAAGCCTGTCACCCAAATATATGTGTGATGTTGGAACTAGATGAAATAGCAGCTATAGGAGCTGACCAGAGTCATTGTCACCTGTGATAGTTAGTACCCAAAATCCTGATTAAGTATTAGAATGTTGTTGTAAATGAAAGCATTGTTTACCCGACATAAATTTGGGAAACTGAGTTCCTATTACACTTGGGGATAATGATCCCATGGTTCCATTTGGTCTGACCCATTTCAAAGCTCTCCAACTATTCCCAAACCTTAAAAAGCTAACCTTTTCTGTGCTAGTTCCCATAACATGTATGATGTCATATAAAATTTGGAGTTTTGGGCAATGCCCTTAAGCTTTTTGTCTATGTGATTGGATATGAGGGCCGCCTAGTTGAAAGTCTGACTGTGAGTGGTGATGCAGTAAAAAAAGTAGTACATCCATGCCAAGAAATCCTGGGCATGGGGAAATCCAAAAATCTTGCATAAAATACAACGCTCGCTTGGATGAGCTCTTTGAACTCCCTGTGGGGAATTTCCAACTTCATCCTCCTATAATCCCTCTTTGGGATCTTTAGCCAGTGGCTATTGAAATGTTGCTGGGAAATCAACTCAGCACCCTCAAACTCCTGTAATGTTTGGAGTCGATTCTGGATAATGGATCCATTGAATTGTGGGATCCCTAGCCCCAAGATGAAAGTTTCTACGTCCAAGGTAATGATTGTTGCTGGGTAATATAGTGACTGGGGATCTAGAAGTAAGATGGTCTGAGTTGGTGTGTTGTACAGTGTTTCCAATTGGAGTATTAACTCTAGTGATTGCATCGAATAAGGGAATTTTTCTACCTTGATGATATCGAAGGTAGCGATCTGAGTGACCAGGTTATCTCCAGTGGCCCATAGTTTATAAATGGCTTGAATCAAGCCTTGCATTTCTTCCCAAGGTTTGGGCCCTACGTCTGTTATCTCTTGAACTCTAGACTCTATTTTTGATCCCATAATGACACCATCCTTTGGATATTTGGAGCTCAGGGGCAGCTTTTCCAGCAACCCCTAGGCCTTGGTTTTAGTGGTCGCTCGGGTGGAAGTGGTAGGCAGCTCCAGGCTGGAAGGAGGGGTGATCACTTCAGACATTTTTGATCAACTTATCTGCAACCTGCAAGATTGGAGAACCATTAGAATGTGATATATATATAAGAATATTAAAACTCAGGGGAAATCATCACCATCCTACATTTGTTCAACAAGTGTTAGCATACATCCAAAAATCCTAGAGTACATGTAATAAATGTGAATAGGATTGTAGGGGAAATTGAACCAAATAAAAAGGGGAAACACAAGACACGAGACTACTTAGGGCCCAGATCCCAAATAATCTAGCCATTGTCGTACCAATGTGACCAGTAAGAAACTGTATTCGACTAACATGGGTTGGGACGTGGTCAGGTGGTAGGTGACATAAAGGCATTAATGGCAACAAGTGGGCTGACATGGGATAAAATAAATGCCAAATGGGACATGGTTTGAATACCCACTCATGGGAAATTAATCCCACCATTAAGGTGAAGAGATAGAGGAGAGAGAAAGCCACCATGGCTTGAACCAATGAGGTGTCGAGTTTGAATCGTGGCAACTCCATCTTGACAAGCTCGGTCTCATGGGTAAAAATGCAATGACAAAGTGCGAGAAACTTGTGAGCTCAGAAGGATATACAAGGATATACACATACATAGACACAAAGAGATGAAACATATATGCACATGATATATAGAAAATACACAACATTCATAGATTTATACAACTATGCACATATATATATGAGCTAAACTAAGGTAGCACACACACCAAAAACACTAGTCTACAGCTACACAGAAGGTAGACAACCTTCTCATAGGGCCAACACACCAACGGGAGGTGAACTAGAAATAAAACACAAAAGGAAACTAGCAAACAAAATGCAAACCAAAGAGCATGGAAGGAAAAGCAAGAAAAACATAGAAACAACTAGAAAACCAGAGAACCTACCTAGAAATCCAAATAGTAGGGATAGAACACACCAGGAGCACATCTGTGATGAGCTCCACCTTCAACTAATCATGTACAGGTACCTTGAATCATTGGATAATAACCCACTAAGCATAGAGTAATCACAGCTTAATCATAATTTGGTCGCCTAAGAATCTCTCTAAATGCACAATTATTTAGTCATGGTAATTGTAAAAGTGGCATGTAATTACTATTTATACCCGAGGTAAAAAGCTAGTTTCCCTCTTTTCCTACAAACATTGGAACAGGCAAACCTCCAGACTCTGAGCCCGGGGATTCCCCATGACCATACCTTCTTGCAAGAAGAAGACATCATGGCGGAGAATCCCGGAGTCCAGAATCTAGCTCTGGAAAGAACAACCAACTCTAGGACCGTGTCCCAGAGACACAAAAGACAAAAAAATAAAATAAAACAAACCTCACGGGAGGGAAAACCCAGAGAAGAAAGCAAAGAGAAACAAAGACGAGGCAAGAGCCAAAGTGAAAAAGGGGGACCCAACATTTTGCACACAAAATGTAGGGACGGGTATGCAGGGCATAACAAAAGGTAGAATAAAATTTTTCTTGTGAGAAGTGTTATTTTTTACTTGATTTTATAAGAATGTTATTTTTTTGGACCTTTTCCATTGTTGGATAAATGAGGGATAAAATGGAGAGGAAAAGGGATTGATAGTTTAAGGGGGAGCTTTGGGATTTTTGGAATTTTGGATTTTTTGTGTTTTTACTTTTTATTTTCTATCAATGACAAAGGGGGCTATTGTTGATATAATATGACATTGTTGTCATTGATGTCAAAATATATGATCCAGAATATTATTCTCTATATGATGTATAGTATTGATCTATACTATAAAGTGTGTTATGATGATGAGTTTTATGAATTTGATCCTTGATATGACTTTGGTAGTACTTCATTATGATAATTAGCATTATCCATGGTTTTTCCCATCTTGGGTTTTCTACGCAAATTTGGTATTATTTTTGCATGGTGTTCTTATGTGCTTTCATGTTCATATCTTTTTTTATCTATCTGATTGATTTAAGGTTACTCTAGATTAATAAAGTTTAAGATTTTTTTTTTATGATAACTGATTCACTCTCCTCTTAGTTATCTAGACTATTCAACATACCATTCATATGAAATCCCCACCTTCTCCTATAATTCATTCTTCAATACAAACAACTTCACCATGAACTCTTCAAGAGGATGATTGAGGAAGATTATACTTTTCACCCACTTTCCGTAGTAAAAACAAAATCCATGAATTTGAGCCTCAAACCCCTTACTTTAACAAATATATGCATATTGGTTTTTCCTGTTTAAATTTTAGTCCAATTCCACCTAAGAGTGATCCTTATAATTTTTTATATTTCAAACCTTGATGATGGACACAATATAGGATATGTGATATCTACATCACACTTGTCCAAAGAAGATCTACGTTTCCAACTTCCCCATTTGTCCAGTCAATCTGTCAATTCTCATCCTAATTTTTCATTACAATAATAGAATATTTTGTTTGAAATTTTCCAAGTCAACTTGATTACTCTTCCTTAAAAAACAAACAAAAATATAACAAACATAAGAAAGACAATTTTTCTATTTGTATGTTTCATTAAATTTGTGGTCATAAGACTAATGAATATTATGATTTGAAGTATAAAATTCAATGATTCATTGATTTTTGTATGATTCAAATGACACATAATAATGGCTGATACATTTTTCATGATAATTCTAAATAACATCTAATTTCTTTTTATATTTCTCCTCAATATGTGACATTGGTAGCTTATCCTTTGGGGGCTCATTGCTATTCATGGTGTAGAAATTTTAAGTGCAAACATACTTCATGAGATCTCAAGGAAAGAATCCAAGAGAGTGAAGAAAAAGGAAGTATTTTACCATAAACACAATGAATGAGAGATAGCTTCAAGATATATCACCAAAACTATCAAGATGATCCAAGATCAACACAATGAGATAAGTATTTTGAAAGGGGAAAACTAAGAAAACCCCCTTGTGTATATAATATGAATAAGGTAGAAACCTAATGTGAGAGAGAGAGAGAGAGAGAGAGAGAGAGAGAGAGAGAGAGAGAGAGTCTTTAAAATATCTTCATCATAGATCATTCTTCATTGTTGCATTGTGAGAAATGAGAGAGGATAATCTCTTAAATAGAGATGAGAGAGTGGAGTTAGAATGTAACTCTCAAGTTTGTGAATGCCACCATTCATAAGTGTGTGTGACAAGTGTGAGAATCCTCTTAAAGGAATACACTAATTTCCTTAATAAAGGAAATAAAAGAAATGAGTTGTCCTCTCACTTGGACTAGAGAAAAAATTATAATGAGGATACCTTGGTTTATCCTTAATAAGCTATACATACAACCAAGAAAAGATTAATTTCTAACACCCCCCTTTAATCTTTACTTGGGGAGATTAGATCAATGGGTATCAAACCCAAATGTTCACAATTATTTTGAGATCTCTTTTTAGAAAGAATCTTTGTTAAGATATTGACAACTGGATCATTTCCCTTACAATATATGAGGGAATCTTGCATCTCTTTAACTTTTTCTTTTATGAAGTGATTATGGAGTGATATGTGCTCAAATATTGAATGGTACATATGATTCTTTGCTAAGGAAATAGTACTTTGATTATTACAATACAAAGGTGTAGGTACTTGTTGAGGAGGACCCAAATCTTCAAGCAATCATTGATTTCCTAGGGCCTCTTTAGATGTATGTTTACATTCTTTATATTCATATTCAGGAGAACATAGAGACAAATATTGTTCATACTTCTCCAAGAAATAGGATCTGAACCCATAAAAAGGCAATAACCACTAGTAGATCTCCCATCATTGGGATCTCTTCCTAGATTTGAATCAGTAAAACCTTTCAAAGAAAAGTCAAAGTGTGAATCATAAAATAAATCCATCATGTAATCAGTAATGCAATCATCAATTTCATAAAGCAAATTTGTAATGGATTCATCATTATATCAAGAATCAAGAGTAGAGCTAGTATAATCATCATCATTATCATCATTATTGTCATCATTATTATTATTATCATGAGGATTATTAGATAAAGATAAGGAGGTTTTTCCTCCACAATAACCATTTGATTAGGAATGCATTTGGAATCTTGAACTTTGGAGAAACCAAGAAATTCATTTTGAGCAATACACACATCTCTACTAGGAGAGTCAAAAGAAGGCAAAGTAACATTGAGAAAAGTAGAAATAATATCCTCTTTTATTCTAAAATATAATCAAAGGGGGAATAAGAAGAATCATCAAGCTTGAATGTATTATATGAAGAGAAAATATTATCCCTTTGTATTAATGTTTTTTCATGAGGAAAATAGTAAGCTAGGGGGTCATCCCAAGAATAGTCATCGTCATAATATTCATCCTAAATAGGAAAATATATTAATTTCATTTACAGGATTAATGTTGATATTTGTTAGAATGATTTAGAATAACTGAGAAGGGGTATGAATCAATTATCCTCAGGTCCAGATGTACCAATTGAAGTTTCAAACACTTCAACCAACTTAGATCTACTCAAAAATCCACTCAGTCTCTATAACATATAATCAGTAACATAAACTTGTAGTCCACTATCCTAAAGTAATCAACTTCTAGAATATAAAATTCTTAATAGTACAATACATCATATAACATTCACACAAGTATGACACAAAGATTTAACATGAAAACCCAATATGGAAAAATTCAACAGTAAAATGCTACCAATATTTCACTCTTTTGGATTGAGCTCTCTGAGGAGCCAACTTTGGTAAAGGTTATAATACACACTATTAGTTGTGACCCTATTAAAGGATTTAATCACCTTGTTAAAAGTGAGCCTTGTTAGAGGACTTAAATCATTCCATAGAATATCACCTTGATTAAAGAATTTACAATGACTGTTAGGTCAACCTTGATTAAAAGGATTTTGACTGATACAATGGTTAGAAAGTAACAATAGATTGATTTGAAATATACAACTCACTTTGAAAATATAGATCCACTTTCACTCAATTGCTAATTCACTATCTAGCCTCCATTGTCATCTCTATCACTCAGATCTTCTTGGAAATCTATAAAGTAATCACCACCGGGTGGTCCTATACTTCTCTTTAGCCTTCTGTTCCTTCTTCTTAGATTTTCCAATCAATTGAATCAACCTCTTGCATAACCTACAAATAGGTTAATCTTATACCTCTCTAATTAGGTAGCTTGATCTTTATCCTCTTACTGATCATTGTAGATCTTAGGGTTTGGTTAGATCCAAGGAATCCTTCCAACAAATTTTTCACCTTCTACCTTGTAGAATACATCTCAAAACTCCTTGAATCCATACATAAAAATGGTTAAAAATATATTAAATGCTCATTTAATTCTCCAAAAAAATCATCCTTATCTTAAATACACTTTACATATCCCAATAATTCAACTATGTCAGTTGGGATCTCAAATCTTTCTTAAACTGTCAAAATACTGACACTCAGTCATCATTGTGTTCTTGCACTAGGTCATCACTAGATAACTCAGTAAATATAGATGATTGGTTGACACTATATTTTCTTGGCATGTACTAATGATCAGTTGAAACTCACACTACTTGGTACAAATTGCTTGAACTTAAGTTCCTTAATCTTCTTCTTTGTTGCTCAGTCAAGAATAAGCTTTTAGTCTTCCATTCTTCACTTGGTGTTAAAACTAAACAACACATTACCTTTCCAAGGTGCAATCTAATCAAGTACCCATTATAGTTTCTCATAACTCAACCATTTCACCAGGTCTTCTTGTTATATCCTCTTTTCAAATCTTCTTCATCAATCATATGATATGACACTTTCATAGATAGCAACTATCTTACCAGTTAAGGTTTGACATCAATAGAAATATAACAATTATTTTAATTTTAGCTTCCAACAATCTCCCTCTTTAGCATTGATGGTAAACACTACATGTAAACAACACATGTGCAAGGTTACCAAACAATCCAAAAAGTATGTTCTTTCCTTTTAACAGATTTTTTATTAATGTCCTTAGCTTCATTCTGATTCTCTCAGATACAAATATCAGATCCCTCTAGGATATATTTCTCTCTGTAGCTTATCTCCGTCATAGTCTTCTCCTCAATATTTCCCTCATAGTATTATCTCCCTTTCTATTTTCTCACTAATTTCTCCCTCTTTGACAACAATGCCAAAGTCATACATCTTCACCATATAGATATCTCTGTGTTAACTTTCTGAACTATATGCTCCCTTTGTCATCTTGATTATGACTGATCAACATCTTGTGTGTTACTCTTCATAGCTTTAGGCAAATCCTAAAGTGTGACCTCTTTTGCATCAATTTGTTAGATATTATGAGTAATACATTTGATACAATCACTCCATGTGATCCTAGTTAGGCTCAGATAGGGGAATCACCCCTAATTTACCTCTCAGATACTCATGTGCATCCTTAGGTAATTCTTTATTAAATATATCTGCTAACTATTCCTTTGTATTCACATATTCTAGTCTCACTTCTTTGTCTTGAACTAGCTCTCTCAAGTAATGATACTTGATAGCAATATGCTTGGTCTTTGTGTGCATCACAAGATTATTTTATATATTGATAGCACATGTGTTATCACAAAAAATAAAAAATAGTTCAATGATCTCTTCCTTAATACCTTTCAACAATTTCTTGATCCACACTATATTTGAACAATTAAGTATTGCTGCAACATATTCAACTTCTTCTGTAAATTGAGAAATAAAGTTTTGTTTCTTTCTTGTCCAAGATACTAATCTCTTTCCTAGAAATAATGCACCACCACTTTTACTCTTTCTATCATTAAAATTTCTCCCCCAATCTACATCTGTATAAAATTTCAGTTCAAAATTCTCATTCTTCTTATAATACAATCCATAATCCTCTATTCCTTTCAGATATCTCAATATCCTTTTCACTGTCATCATGTGACTATCTTTAGGATTTGTGAAAAATATTGCAACAATCCCAACTGCTAATGCAATATCTAGTCTAGAGTGAACAACATATTGTAGCTTCCCAATCATTGACTTATACAAGGTTTGATTTACTTCAACTATCTCATCAGTCTTTGATAGTTTCTGTCTAGTAGCCATAGGTGTACTTACAGGTCTAGAGTCCTCCATGCCAAAGTTTTTTAGTATCTCCTTGATATATTTATATTGAGTAATGTAGATACCTTTCTTCATATGATATACTTGCAAACCAATAAAAAATTTGATCTCTCCAAAAAAAGACATCTCAAATTCAGTTTGCATCTCATTTGCAAATGTTTGGCATAAATAATCTTGTCCTCCAAATATGAAATCACCAACAAATATTTCAGCTAACAACATCCCTTTACCTTTTTCAGTCTTCAAGTATAGATTACTATTGTCATTTGTCCTTGTGAAACCAATTTTGATTAATTAATCATGCAATCTCTCATACCATGCTTTGAGGGCTTGCTTCAATCCATACAATGCTTTATGTATCTTGCAAACCATATTCCTCTTGCTTCAATCAAAAAATCCCTCAGCTTGTTCAATGTATACCTCTTCTTCTAGTATTTCATTCAGAAATGTAGATTTGACATCCATCTAATACACTTTGAATCCTTTGTAACATGCATAAGCTAGTAGAGTTATAACTCCTTCCAATCTAGTAATTGAGGAAAACATATCACCATATTCAATGCCTTCTTCTTATGCATATCCTTTGCATACCAGTCTAGCCTTGTTTCTTATGAATTCTCCATGCTCATTCAACGTATTTCTAAATACCCACTTGGTTCCAATAACATTCTTGTCCTTTGGTTCAGGTACTAGTGTCGAGGTTTTGTACTTCTCTATTTTCTCAATTTCTTCATGCATGGCCTATATCCAATCTTCATTATCCAAAGCATATTTAATTGATTTGGGCTCAAATTCACATAATAAGCATGTCTGATTTTTCAATTTGCTTCTTGTCATGACCTTTGAATATTTTTATCCAATGATTTGATCTGGTTTATGATGTCTTCTTACATATTTTTCTAGTGTAGGATCTGGTCTCCTTCCCTCTTACTGTTGTTCTTCAAATTCATCATGCAAATTTACTTCAAGTTCATTTTGTGTCTCTATTTTCTCTTCTGATTGCTCGATAATTACCTCTTGATGCTCGAAAATTTCTTTCTGTGACTCAATATTTTCTTTCTATTGCTCAGCAACACCATTCTACTGCTCGAAAACTTCTTTTTCTAGTTCAGGTAAACTTCTGGGCTCTCCTTCATTCATGTATATGAAAGATCTATAATCTTTAGGTTCTTTCTCGCATTCAACTTCATTCTTTTCTGCATATTCATCAATTCTAACATTTTCACTTTCCACAACTTTGTTAGTGTTAGAATACAAACACTTATATGATTTTCTCTTAGTGGAATAACCTAGGAATATTCCTTCATCACTTTTAGCATAAATTTCTCCATTTCTATTGTCCTTTACTATATAAAATTTTCTTCCAAAAACTTAAAGTATTTTACATTAGGTTCATAACCATACCATAACTCATAAGGTGTAATATCAGTACGTTTCTTGACTTGTACTCAGTTCAAGGTATAGACTATTGTACTTACAACTTCTCTCCAGTACTTCTGTGCAACATTTTTCTCTATCATCAATGTTCTAGCACAATCCATAATTGATATATTCCTTCTTTCAGCTATGGCATTTTGTGGGGGAGTCCTTCAA
Source organism: Thuja plicata (assembly GCA_018584345.1). NCBI lineage: Eukaryota > Viridiplantae > Streptophyta > Pinopsida > Cupressales > Cupressaceae > Thuja > Thuja plicata. Next base: position 2,344,364 of record MU225721.1, read on the forward strand.
GTAGAAATCTATCTTTTGATTCCTCTATTATTGAAGAATAAGTTGAACTCATTAGATATAAAATCTCCTCCTTTGTCAGATCTTAGACATCTCAATCTCTTACCTGTCTCTTTTTCAACTTTTTCTAAATACCACTTAAACAACTAAAAGGCATCATATTTTTTGTTGAGAAACATCAGTCATCATTCTAGAGTAATCATCAATAAATAGTATGAAATATTTATCACCATGTAGCTTTTCAAACCAATAGGTCCAAAAAGGTTAGTATGAACCAATTCCAAAATATCATCAGAAGTATAGGTTTTTCTCTTGAAACTAGAATTTGTCATTTTTGCCAACTGACATTGTTTACACATAACATTATCAGGTTTCTTTAATCTTGGTAACCCTCTTACTCTTTTCATCTTACTAATGTTTACAAAATTATCAAAAATAACATGACACAACCTCTTGTGCCATAACCATACATCATCATATTGTGCAAACAAACATGTCTCATCAGATAGATCTAGCTAGAACAAATTACCTCTTGTCTGTTCTCCACTTCCAATTAGTTCACTAGTAGCATCAAATATCTTAGCCTTTTTGTGATAAAATTCAACTCGGTATCCAGAAGTGTTCAAATGAGAAACACTCAACAAGTTATAGTCAAGTCCTTCAACCCAATAAGCATTATCACATGTGATCTTATCAGTCAATTTTATTGATCCTTTACCTTTCAAAAGACATGGTGTATCATTACTAAACTTAACACTACCACCTTTGCAATGATTTAAGGTTTAAAACTTACTATTATCACTAGTCATGTGACGTGAGAAACCACTATCAATTATCCATCTATCACCTTTACTCATATATGAAATAAGTGCAACTTTTTCATCTTCATCAAAATCATATTTCATAGCAACATAAACAAATTCTATATCATTGTCATCAGATTTATTAGATTCACCATCAGTTTATTCTTCAACAATATAATAGGATTTATTACCTTTTTCCTTATAGTCCTTATACCTTCTAAAATATCTGTCATCCCTTTTGTCTTTATACTTGCTTTCTCTTCTTTCATCCTTGTCATTCCTGTCAGGGCATCTTGCTGCAATATGACCAACTTTGTTTCATGAAAAAAAATTATAGGAAGTTTAACTTTTTATTTTCCTTTTCCTCTTGGTAGTATTCTATCCATGAGTGCCTCAATTTCATCAAGATCATCATCAGAAGTTTCATTGTCATTGTTCACATGTCTTTCTTTTCCTTTCTTAGATTTATGAAGAGTCAATTGTGATTTTAATGTAGAGTCAACATTGTGAGGGGTGAAATCATCAAAATTTGATAACTCAAAAGCAGTAAGTCTACCAACTAAACCTTTCATAGTTAAGTTGTTATCAAGAGTACATCTTAGTTCTTGTATAGCAGCAACTCTAATAGCATAAATAGGAAGTAGGGATCCTAATACCTTTCTAATAACAATATCATCATCAATAGTTCCATTAGCTCCTCTAATAGCATTCACAACCTTAACTCAAATACAATATTGAACAATAGTTTCACCTTCTAACATTCTTATTTCATAAAAATTACCTCTCAAGCTTTCATATTTGGATCTTAGTACATTTGTATCACCTCCATAGATAGCTTCCAGTGTGTCCCACATTTATTTTGTAGTTTTATAGTCTTTTATGTCTTCAAATTCATGATAACTTAGGGCTGATGTAATCTCCAACATTGCTTGATTTTGTTCTTGTTTTTCCTTCATCTGCTGAGCTGTCAACACTGTTGGCACATTTATGTAGTCATTTTCCACATAGTATTTTTCTTCTTCTCTAATTCCAACTAGGTGTAGCTTCATCAAACTTTTTCGTGTAGGGAACTTTTCCTTGTTCAACCTCAAAACCTCCTTTTTATACATCTTGATCTTTAGCTTCAAGTACCTTTAAAATTTTCCTTATAAGCACCACAATGCTCTGATACCAAAAGTACTTGAAGAATATAAAACTCTTAACAGTACAACACCTCAAATGAAATTCACACAAGTTGACACCAATATTTAACATGGAACCCCAATATGGGAAAAACCACCAGTAACATGCTACCAATATTTCACTCTTCTGAAATAAGCTCTATGACAAGCCAACCTTGTTAAATGTTAAAATACACACTGTTAGGTGTGACCCTGTTAAAGGATTTAATCACCTTATTAAAAGTGAGCCTTGTTAGAGGACTTAGAACATTCTATTAGAATGTCACCCTGATTAAAGGATTTACAATATGAATGTTAGGTCAACCTTGATTAAAAGGATTTTGACTAATACAATGGTTAGAAAGTAATAGTATATTGATCTAAAACATACAAATCACTTTGAAAATACAGATCCACTTTCACTCAAATGCTAATTCATTAACTATCCTCCATTGTCATCTCTATCACTCAGATCTGCTTGGAAATCTGTTAAGAAATCACCACTATGCAATCCTATACTACTCTTCAGCCTTCTCAACCTTCTTCTTAGATCCAATCAATTGAATCAACCTCTTGCTTACCATAACCTACAATCAGGTTAATCTTATACCTCTCTAATTAGGTAGCTTGATCTTTTTCAACTTAATCATCACCGTAGATATTAGCTTTTGGTTAGATCCAACGAATCCTTTCAACATTTTGTTCACCTTCTACCTTCTACAATATATCTCAAAACTCCTTGAATCCATACATAAAAATAGTTAAATATATATTAAAAGCTCATTTAATTCTCCACAATGATCATCCTTACCTTAAACACACTTTACTTATCCCAAGATTTCAACTATGTCAGCTGGGATCTCAAATCTTTCTCAAATTGTCAAAATATTGACACTCGGTCATCATTGTGTTCTTCCGCTTGGTCATCACTAGATAAATCGGTAAATACTGATGCTCAATTGACACTATCTTTTCTTGACATGTACTGGCACTTGGTCGACACTTGCATCACTTGGCACAAACTAATTGATCTTAAGTTCCTTAATCTTCTGCTTTGCTACTTAGTCAAGACTAAGCTTTTAGTCTTCCAATCTTCACTTGGTGTTAAAGATAAACAACACATTAACTTTCCAAGGTGAAATCTAATCAAGTACCCATTGTGGTTTCTCATAACTCAACCATTTCAACAGATCTTATTATCTCCTATTTTCAAATCTTCTTCATCAATCATCTGATATGATACTTTACTAGATAGCAACTGTCTTACCAGTTATGGTTTGACATTAATGGAAATATAACAATGTTTCAATTGTAGCTTCCAATATATATTGCGATCAAATTAATACAAGAACTTATATGTTAAAAGAAATCCAAAAGAGGAATTAAATGTGAATATCACTGGTTAATATTAAGAAATTAATTAATTTTTTTTGTTTAAATGAGAAAATAAAGTTTTATTGCGACTATTTAACAAAATGGCAATTACAATATGCTTATATTGATAAAATATATATTGGGTTAAAAGTTTGTCAAAAAATATGAATCATAAATTTTGTTTTAAAGTTTAAGCTTTTTATTAAATAAAAGATTAAACAATTTTTTGTTAAAATAAAAAGAATCTAATGATAATGCTGATAGAAGGAATCTAATGATTAAACGATATAAGGAATCAAATGATAGAGCTGCAAGAAACCTGTATTTACCAAACAATTATTTTTTTTATAATGATTAATCTGCAACTTTATTATTTTGGAAAAGCGCAAAGATGGAAATGATATAATTATGAGAAAGAAAAATAATGAGAAATGGAAGGAATGACTCCTATTTGAACCAATCAACAAGGAATGAGGAAGAATATTTGTATGATAAGCTGCACAGGGAAGGAGGTAAAATAGTGGTTAGAGGGTGCAAGAACGCTGCAGGGATACGCTGCCAAGGAAGAGGCATAAGGAACGTGGAGGGAGGAGACAAATTTTTTGTCCAAGAAAAAGAATTATTGTCTAGTGAGATGTTGCGCAAGGAGAGAATGGGCGCAAGGGAGGAAGGGGTGCACATAATGAAGGGGTGTGCACAATAGAAGGAAGGTTTCTTAGGATAAGGAGACATAAGGATAGAGGGAGGGGAGGTTCTCTTAAGTAGAGAGAGATTAGGGAAAAGAAACAAGAAAAGATAGATTTAAGGGGTGTGCAAAGGAGAGATAACCAGAATAAATGTATTGAAAAGGAAAATAGATTAAAAATAATAGATAGATATGTGGAGTTTAAGTTTTAATAAAAAATATGAATATTACAAAATATAACAGCAATAAAACCAAAGATAAAAGCCTGCAAGTAAACTATTATGGAAACCAGCGATAAGAAAAAATATATGCATGCATGTACAATTAAAATATGAGATATTTTACTGTATGTTTTGAGAG
>MU225721.1:2361232-2380801 GCA_018584345.1 Thuja plicata
GCATTGGATGATTCTCCTTTCTCATAATTAGGTAAAGGTGATTGAAAAGTTGTATGATCTTCATTTGTCTTATGTCCATCCACTGTAATGACCTCATTGTCAATCAAGTCTTGTAACAAATGTTTTATTTTCATGCACTCATTTGTTCTATGCCCTTTTTTTGTATAGTACTCACAATAGTGTGCATCATTCCACCATTTAGGCTTAACTGGTGGTTCATATGGTCTTAATTTTGGTAATGTGATCACCTTGTGAGTGACAAGCTTTTGTAATGCAGATTCCAAAGACTCCCCAAGAGGTGTAAATGTCCATTTAGGAGCATATGTAAAAGGTGGTTTTTGCTGATTGTTGTTTGTATTAACCCACTCATTAGATGCAACAATAGGATTCTTAGGAGGAGTAGTAGTAGATAAATTGAATGCTGGTTGTTGTGATTTTATGTTGTGTCCATCTACTACTCCATCATTGACAACATTTTGATTTTTGTTCCAAAACTTTGATTTATCTTGGTTGCCATTATAGTTTGGATTAAAAGATCCTTTAGTATCTTTGTAGCTTTTAATTTCACCTTTCCTTATCAAGGTATCTTCGATTTTGATTCCCATCTCAATTATTTTGTCAAATGTTGGAATGCATTGTAGTTGGATATAATGATTCAATTCGGGGACCAAGTTGTTTACAAAAATATCCATCTTTTTTGTTTCTGGAATTAATCAAGGATATCATGCTAAAAGTCTTGTCCACCTTTGTAGAAAAGATATAAAAGGTTCACCAACTCTCTATTTGGAATTGCATAAGTCAATCATAGTAATGGGATGTTGAATGTTGTATGAATAATGTTGCATAAACCTTTCTACAAGTTCTTCAAAGGTTTTTATCCCGTGTGGTAATTTAGCAAACCATTATGCTGCTTGTCCACTCAAACTGTGAGGGAATAATCTCATAAGATATGTTTGTTAATGAATGAATTCCATGCTTAAGGTGTAGAAATCCCATATGTGATCTTGAGGGTCTGTGCATCCTATGTATTTGTCATATTTAGGTATGTCCACATTTGGTGGAAATGCTAGCATGTGTAAGCTTTGATCAAATGGCATAGGACAAAATGTACTCATAGAGTTTTTTTTGGTATGATTTCTTTTTCTTTCTTCATGTCAAGAAGTTGAGTTTGTAAAGCTTCCACTTGTTTCACAAGGAGAGTCATAGAATTTTCTTCTTCTTGTGTTTTGAGTTGTTCCATATCAAAATCTTGAGGTAGTTTTATCCCTGTTGAAGCTAGATGCATGAAGTATTATTATTTATCTACCATTAGGATTTTGTCCATAATATTTTGGAATCTTGTATCTTGTTGGAATTTTTGGATATACTCCTCAGTTAGGTCTTCATCATTATTGATTTGAGTAGCCCATTCATTTTCAATTCCAGCCATGTTATTGTTGTTGGTGTTGTTAGTAGTTTCTGACCCACTAGCTTTAGGAGCTGAAAAAGGATTGTATTGTTGTCTTTGTATTGCTTTAATGTGTACTCTAGGAAATTTTGAAGTATCTATGTGTTGCAAACTTCCACTTCTTGTCCACACCATGTAGGATTAAATGATACTTTATTAGTAAAGAACAACAACCTATCACCTATAGTTTCAATGTTTTGATAAACTAGCTTTACAATTGGTCAAAGTTGATGAAATATTGTTGATGTAATTGATAATGTTTGAGATCTTGATGAAGGTTAGATTGACCTTGATAGTGATCTCTAAACAAAAAAATGGTTGATATGACCAATTAAAAGAAGTGTGATTTGATTGAAACTAATAGAAAATAGTTTGATTTTCTATGAACCAAGGTTTTGATTTGAGAACTTTGGATATTTAGGACTAGAAATAGATGACTTTAGAACTTCCACTTTTGAAATGAGTTTTGAGATGAATAGAACAAAATGACCTTTGTTTTTGATAATTAAGACAACAAACCAATGTTTTAGGACCAATGTTTTTGAGCAAACAATACCATAAGGATTTAAGGACAATGCTTTTGGACCAATGTTTTTGAGCAAACAAGTCAACAAGGACTTAAGGACAGTGCTTTTGGACCAATGTTTTTGAGAAATTTTTTGGAGTAATTTCTTGAGAAATTTTTGTGCAAAGTAACCAACCACCGTTTTGAATAGAGCCACCCATTTTTTGAATTCTTGCAAGGTGTTTTGAATTATGCAAATTTTAGTGACACACACACACACACAAAGCAAGTTGTTTTTGTCATGGTTTTGATAAGGATTGTTTGTTTTTGAAAATTTTGTGATTATAAGGGTTCAAACACACACTATCCCTACAAAATTGGCATAGAATGAAAATTTCTTGCTCATAGACTTAGGTACACACCCATTTTCTAATCAGAATATGGCTATCACCAAGCACACAATGGCTCCAGTCATAATACCATATTATCCGATTCCAAACAAAAATAGGGGCATGATATGATGAGTATCTTGGGGAAATTACTTTTTGCCTTGCACAAGGATTATCACCTTTTGGGGGTGATTTGGGTAGCTTCTAATCCTAAGGTGTTTAGTAAGGTTCTCAGTTTGGTTGTATCATCTACGTCCACACAAGTGCAATTGAGGCGTATAGCCCCGTAGAGCGTCTTAGAAAAAGGGGTCACAAAAATGTGATTGAGACCATTAGGCCACCCTTAAGTTAGACGCGAGCTGAGTATAAGCTCAAATGACATCCAACTCCCCAGGCTTTAACCCGAAAGAGTAAATTTGTTTAATGTGAGTTAGAGTGGTGTGGCTCACACCTTGTTCTCACTTGGGTCATCCCGGGAGATTTTTTCCTCATCGACAAGCCCAACTAAAGGATAAAGCAAGTAAAGAGGATTGGCATTGAAAAGAGGTCTAGATTTTTTATTTTCCCAAAGGGAAAAGAGCATACTCTCCTACTCAATAACATTTTCTCCTATCAAGCACTTCAAACAAAGTTCATTTCCTCAAATCAAGAATTAATCTTCTATTTCACGTTTGAGTTTTTGATTTTCCCAAAGGGAAAAGAGTATAATCCTCTAATGAAATAAAAAATTAACCCTAAATTTGATGTTAATATGCCTAATTTAATTGATAAAACACTTTTCATATGAAAGAAAATTGTTCATTTCCTCCAATTTTAGTATAGAGCATAATTTAGGGTTTGAGTTTCTGATTTTCCCAAAGGGAAAAGAGCATAATCCTCTATCCAAATTAGGAAATGCACAAAAATTGTTTTAAGGGTCAAAGTTTTTTGTATTTTCACAATTTGGCCACCTACAACAAACTTGTTAGTAGTTTCTCTCCTTGGAAATCTTTGGCAAATGTCCTACAAAACATGTTAGGCTGCTATAAAGATGATCAAAATCATGAAAACAACCAAGTTAGCATGTTAGAAATCCAATTTATCAATGAAACTATTCTGTATTTATGCTCTCTGGATTACAGACGATAAAATAGTGACCAAAAATGATAAAGCTTTTACTCCAATGATAAAGCATTCCAGAAATGATAAATGAATCACCAAAGATGCATTAAAGCCAATTTTATACCTTCCAGAGATAATGTCAGTGAACCAACAGATGATATTAGCATGACAAGAGGTGATAAAAGAATCCCCATAGATGATAGAACACTCATGGAAATGCTAGCAGAATAACCCCAAATGATAAACTGCCTGCAAAAAGTCAAACTGTTATGAACAAAGAGAAAAATTTCATAAAAAATGAGCAATATGCCCCATGGTGGGCACCAAAATGTGATGTGTTATTATGTATCCTACAAGTATACTATACACAAACACTCAATAACTCATTATATCCAAGGTTAGTAAGAACAATTCAATGAAAAGCATAGAAAACCTTGAGAAATTGAATTATTGCTTCCTAGTCATGAAGATCCTACTCTAAATTGTGAATTGCTTTTAGATTAAGCATGTTTATACCATAGAATGACAATCATGAAATGGAAGATTCATTGTAAAATGCCTAAAATGCTCAAGAACATGTTCAATTATGCACAATTTTGATCAAATTATACAAATGAACTAGATTAGCATGCTAAAAATGATGAACTAGATAGCTAAAACCAAATTGATATTATATCTATGATTTTAATTATATTCTCCTATATCAAATAAGCTTAGAATGGCTTCTTTTTATAGAGAATTCTTGGAGGAAAAGACTCAAATTTTAATTTGAATTGAATGGTTGAGATACATCCATTGAGGAATGGTTGAGATTGAAACTTTCTTGATCCAAGTGATTACCTCCTATTGGTTAGAGGCTTTTATCTTTGAGATATGTTGAAGGAATATTAATTATTTGATTTAATTAATTCATTTTAATTGATTTCTTTAGCCATGTATTTAATTTTTTGATTTGATTTATTTCATTCAAGGTTAATTGAAGAATTAATGGCTTTTAATAGATGTCTCTTGATGAGTGATCTTGGATCATTGATTTTTGATGAATTATATACTTAACATGATCTTGTTTAATTATATAATTGTGATTATATTGATATTGGTAGTCTTGATTAGGACCTATAGGACTTATTTGCAGATTAGGGCTTTTGAGCTTATCAAACCATTTTTAGGTGATTACACTATGCAAATCCAAGACAAAGAAAGCTGACATGAAATCACTGTGGAAGGCCAGGCCACACATCAAATGTATGTAGGAGAAAAATGAAAGGTATTCCTAAATCCACATCTTCATTCATAGGAATTTGTTATAAATGTAACAAGAAAGGACATAAAGCATATGAATGTAAATTTGAGGTGAAACAACCAAAGAAGGAAACCTACATGGAAAAATATTGTCCAGCTTGAAAAATGCATGGGCACACATCTCTTGAATGCAGGAAGAATAAAAATAAAGTGTGGAAGCCTAAAGATCAAGAAAATTCTTATCAACCAAAAATAGTCAATAACCAATATATTTGGGATTACAACACATGGGCAAAATGCACTACATGTGGAAGATTTGGTCACATAGCTGCAAACTGTATGAGACAATGGACAAGAAAGTCTAGGAGCTAGACTAACCCTGGAATGGCATGTCTACACTATCATAAAGTTGGTCATCTAAAGAAATATTGCAGAGACTGCATGACAGTTACAAGCACCTTTGCCAATGGAAACACCATTAAAGACATTAGGAAGATGAGAAAAAAAATGTGGAGGAAAGCTACAAATACTAATGAAGCTAGACTGAGAAATGCAATTGGTGACACCTTATCCAATGGATCTAGTGACATCACCACCCCTACCTAAGTAGAACAAGTAAGTATTGAAATACATTATACCAAGTTATATTTTGCATCAGCTCCATTATGCATAGTTAAAATACCAAATCAACATGATTAAAGATTCACTATGGTATTACTTGTTATGATTCTGTGAAAACAATCTTGTCTGTCAATACATACCAAAATGCATCAGTGTACATATAAAGCTAACCTATCTATACTTACTGAGAATCATCGGTTAGCACATAAAAGCTAATTCACTACTGTAAACTGAGATCCATCGGTAATCATGTGAGTTGACAATATTGTCTTTGGCATACACCAAAATCTGTTGGTGAATGTAACAAGCTGAAAACTACCCTAAAGCATCATGTTCTCACTGAGAATGTTATTTATGTATCACCCGATGACTCTATCTTCACACACCAACAAGTGGCTGAGCATTAATGACTCGAATTAGGGCAAAGCCTATAAATAGATGATGGAAGGGTTCATTTTTCACCAAGCGACTAGAGCGAAGAGACAAAGTGAAAACTAAGCACGAAGCGACTTGATTGCAGACCACCTAAAACTTGACTCCCTACACTCCAAATAGATTCCTAATAGCTACAGAGGTTGAAGTAAGTTAAAGATAACCGAGAACTCTACTTTCATTTACGAGAAAAATCCCTAATTTCAGAAACGATGGCAACTACATCAAGAACCGCTAAAATCAAGAATGCTAAGGAGAGTAAGGTTAATCTGATGAAGAAAAGTACATGTGAGGAACCTAAGTATAAAATATGTCTAGAGGTTTTCTCGCAATCTGACAACTCAAGAGCATTCTCCAGAATTCCACCTAGGTTTTTGTTGATCGAGGATGTCAGATCCTACATTCATTGCAAGATAGTAGAAATTAAATATCTTGAAGTAGAGAAGGCTTACAAGAAGCTTTGCAATGATGATGAAACCATAAAAGATGAGCACAAGCACACTCAGGTAAAAGGGCTCACAAATTCCCTATGGTTCCTGAAGGATTTCAAAACTGAATGGATTCGGTTAGTGCTAAGTCGAGAAATGAAAAGCACTAAAACAACCTCCTTGAGTTGAAATTGAGAAGAACTCATGAGCTGAATGGGATGGAAGAGGACTAAAGGTATCCACCATCACTGATGATGAAATAAAATTTGGATCATGTATCTTAGGATACAAATTATTTGAAACTAATAGGATGAATAGTATTGCCTCTAGAGAAGTGGATATAGTACATAAAATTGTCAAGAAGGGACTGTAGTTAGATCTTTCAGAATTGCAACTCAGACAATTATATGAGAACATGAGGATGATCAGGTCTGCAAAAACCAACTCATGCAAATTTTGATCTCTGATAATGTGTATATTCTTCTACTTCCAAGAAACATTCCCATCTATCGATAATGCAAAATGGGACACTACCCAGCCAGTGACAGTTCAAATAAGTGAATTCATCAAGTCACTTGGAGACAATTTTGAATCAGTAATGGATGAGTATTTCTCTAGATTCAAAGTGAGAATACAAAAGAGAATGAGAATACTAGAACAACTGGTAGAGAAATACAAGACTGACATTTGTTTCTTGGTGGACACCAATACCACCTTAATCAAAAAAGCTATACCAAGGAAAACATGGTTATCTCCACTTGACTATGAAGTCAACATAGATCAAGAAAAAAATGCTATTAAAGAATTTTTGAATGAACCTTTGGACAAATCACAACCAAGATTTGGAACCTTTGAAGAATCCAAGGAGAGAATCAATTCAGGCTTAGTTGTGAAGAAAATTGATAGGAAGAAAGATAAAATGGTAAAGACCTGGGAAAATAAGCTATCGGTCAATGCAGAAGAAAATACAGCGGAAATCAAGGGTCAGTCACTCATTGGTGAAGCATAAAAGGTGAGTGACTCAGAGTCAACAAAGTCTGATGCACCCCCTCCCTCAAAGAAGGCAAGGACAACAAATGCTTAGAGGACAAGGAGCCAAACAGTAAAGGCAGACTCACCATCTATTAAGAAAGGTCAAGGACCTATAAAAGAAAACCTCAAACAAAACAAACCTAAGAACCAAAGAGGAGAAGGAAATTAATCCTAACCAAGGAAGATATCAAAGATACTCAGTAGGATGAATATGTCCAAATAGAAAAGAGTAAGATTCCTAAAACTATTGATGAGATATGTGAGTCAATTGCAAAAAGATGGCTTAATCAAAACCAAAGTTAGAAAATGGCTAACAATAGATCCCAAAGATCATAACATAATTGAGGAGGAACTCATCAAAACAATGATCAACTTCAAATACGTACCCGTACAATTTGATGAAAAAATTCCAAAAGAACTACATGAAAGATTATCTGCCAAATGGACTTATGCATTAAAGAATGACAAGGAGATGAGGAAAAGAGTCCTAGTTTCTCATATGCCTCCCAAATCCAAAATGGAAGAAATCAAGGAGATGATGGAGAAACATGCATAAGATTTCTCACCCAAGTTGAGAGCTTACAAGGTTCTAGTGGGAAAAATTATCGAGCTAGAGAAGGAAAGTAACAAAATTTGGAGTAAAATAATCAATAGTCCTACTGAGGAAGCAAATCCAAAGAGAGAATTACCACTCACAAATAATCCACACAATGATGAATCTTTGGCTAAACCTATCCTAGAGCATTTCCTTAGAAATGACACAGATGATGTCACAACAATAGAACTGGAAAAAGAAGCCAACGAGAATATGGATGTTGCTGATGAAACATGGCTAGATAATACTATTATTGACATCACCAATGATCCTACAAATGAGGTAAAGGGAGATGAATATATCACTATTACATCTGATCAACCCAAGGATCAAGATACATCTGTTGATACTACACAAGTAAACATACTGGGAAAGATACCATTATTGATTCAAGCAATCAATATAATCTCATAGAAGGAGAAGACCCCCGAGCCCGATTCAAGCACACCCAAAGATAAGGGTAATGAAGAGCAGAAAGACACAAGAGATGAACAGGTAGTCACCGGTGGAGATCAAAATATTACAAATATAGATCAGACACCAAAAGATGGAGATAAAACATAAAAAGATGCACAAATGAAAGATATAGATGAAGTGCAAAAAGAGAAAGGTGAACAAGATAAGACATTTGATACCACTCCTACGGACACCAAAGGAGATGCTGAAGTTACACTGAAGATTGATAAGGAGATGTCCATAGAAAACCAAAATGAAAAACCTGAGCAATAGGAAAAAGGTACAACACCATAGAAGCCTTCCTCTAGTACATCAGACCAAGAAAAAAAATTTGCTATGGTTTTGCATACAAGTGAATCACAAAAGAAAAACAAAACCAAGAAGAGTAAGCTAGAGGTCACACTTTCTAAAATAATTGAAATACCAAAGTGTGATCCAACCCCATTGGACTATGAATATCTTATAAAATATGGGGAGACATGTCAAAGGAAAATAATGTAGGAAAAGCTTAGAAAAGAACACACAGATTCTCTAGTGTTGGAAAATAAAAGAGATATCTTACATCAAATAGTTCCTGACATTGATGTTGATCACAATTCCCCCATTCTAGATCAACTTTGCATTCTCACCAAAGAAATCACAACTCAAAATGGGGATGCCAAAAAGGCTATTGAAGAGCAAGCAAAACAAAAGTTCCAATATAAATTGACAGAAAAGATCAGCCAAGAAGTGGCAAAAAATAAGGTAAAGCTTTCAGAACTAACAAATGAATTAGATCCAATCATTACTGAAGCTATTTCATTAATTAAAAAGCTATGCACTTTGGAGAAATTCACGAAGGATAATAGTGATAAGATTGAAAAGATTGATTCCGATCTAAATGCAAGTGCTAAAAGTCTAACCACATATGGCAATGCAATCAAATTGAATTATGACAAGATAATTGAAATCAAAAGGTTCAGACAAGAACTTTGGGAAGAAGAATCACAATTCAGAGAAGAGGTTACCGAGATACAAGCTCAACTTTTACCGAACTTCACACTTCTGCAACATCACATAAGTTCGGCAAGACAAATAATTGCCACCTCTGAGATGTCTGTAGTAGACAACATCTACGACATGCATGCCATGATTAAACTTGAGCATATGGATCTTGAGAATCTAAAGGAGAAATGTGAGAAGATGATGGAGGAAATCAATACCTCTCACTCTCATATTTTTCATAAATTATAGGTATACACCTTTTCCCTTACTATCAAAAAAGGGGGAAAATGATATGTACAGAGAAATGTACAGAGCATATAGTAAAAAGGGGAAAATAATGTACAATACAAAAGGGAGAATGATATGTATAGTACATATAGCACAAAGGGAAAAGAAATAGTGAAAAGGAAGAAATAGTATAAAAAAAAGTGTACATACACATATACTATACTATAGTGGCATATGCATAGGGGGAGTCATGAAATGACTAAGTAATATACATGGTGTACATACTATAATTTTTTTTAGTATTTTGCACATATCAGTTTTTGATACCAATGTGAAAGGGGGAGATTGATGACATACTTTTTTCCATTAGTATGAAAAGAGAAAATAGTTTTTTTAACCATCGGTTACACTACATCGAAAGACATGTTTTAGTTTAGACCGAAAGTGATAAGTATAGAGAAACTCGATGACCCAAGTTTTACAATGTAAACTGAAAGTGCAACCCAAAGATGATACAGAGGAACTCGACAAACAGGTTACACTATAAACAAAAAGAGAAGAAAAAGAGGAATGTGATAGAACAAGGGAACCCAACAGACTATTCAAAAAAGGAACACCGAAAGCTAGACAAATTGATTTTAGAGAAACCCGAGCATCAGACATCAAAAATTAGTTATATCCTGAGAAAAGTGGATCTGACTTCCATGTCAGCTAAAAAAGTTATGCTTTATACCTAGAGTTTAGATTTGTTTTAAAACCATTTCTTGAGGGACAAGAAAGATAATTTTAATTGTTTTAATCAGTCTAACTGATTAAAAACATGCAAACTAGGAGGTCAAGGTCAAGTTGTAAACCTTTGATCATAAAGTTAAGTTTGTTATACGTGAAACTAAAAAGGTCAAATCTATTGTATAAATAGATCTGTAATCATTCTTTTGAGATGGATGAGAGGATGATTTTAGCCAAGGAGCATATCTATGGATCAGATTGAGAGTTTCAAGAAGCATAACAACAATAGATGAATTTGGTTTTCAAGAACCAAGAATCAAGGCTACTGAGAAATAGAAGTATTAATCAATCACATTAGGTGATACATTGTACATGTAATCTTTAATGGATATGTAATCAACATTTTTAGATTGCCTACACTCAGGTCAATGAGTATTTTTGTCTACATTCTAACAAGTGTAGCAAATAGAAGAAATCCTTTCATGAAAGGTGGATTTAACAATCCTATTGTAAATCTCTTAATCGAGTGCACACTAAACAGTGTTGATAAAGCTGTTAATCAAGTAGAAATTAACCAGTCTCCACATAATACTCCTAACAAGGTAGATCATCATAAGTGATCAACTTGTAAGTCTTAACGGACGACCCCTTCCAATATGTAGATAGTGAAGCTTTTATGGGTGTCATCCCCACTATAGTTTTTACCTTCTAACAGGGGTTTTCTATGTTACCATATCTTGTGTTATGTGTTATTTCTTTCATGAATGTTTCTATGAATGTCTACATACAATTAAAATTATGAATTGATGTCACATGCATAAAGAAAGAACAATAGATATGATCGGTAAATAAAAGATTTGATTAATTAAGGCTAAAGGTTAATTAACTAAAAGTTTTAGAGGTACTGATTCACCCCTCCCCTCTTAGTACATACTTCCCATTATTTCCAACATATTAAACTTAGGTCTGATTGGATTTGGTGGTGAACCGTCCTAACCCCCAAAAAATTCAAATCCTAGAAAATAAAACCATATCTAAAGTAACAAAGGAGATAAGAAAGAGCCACAACACATGTTAGATCTACAAATAAACAAAAAAATTGTAACAAAAAGTAAATCAATCAAAGAAAAAAAGGCTTTATTATTCTCAAACGAGATATATTTTGAATGATACCTTCAGGAAAACACTCAAAAAAAGTATTAGCTTGCTCTAATACCATGTAAGAAACATACAAAAATGAAAAGAACTAAAGGAAATAATCCAAGTGAGTGGATAAAAATGAAGTATTTACCATAAACACAATTAATGAGAGATAGCTTCAAGATATATCACCAAAACCATCAAGATGCTCCAATATCAACACAATCAGATAAGTATTTTGAAAGAGGAAAACTAAGAAAACCCCCTTGTGTATATAATATGAATGAGGAAAAAATCTAAGAAATAAGAGAGAGAGAGAGAGAGAGAGAGAGAGAGAGAGAGAGAGAGAGAGAGAGAGAGAGACTNAAGAAAAAAGAGAGAGAGAGAGAGAGAGAGAGAGAGAGAGAGAGAGAGAGAGAGAGAGAGAGAGTCTTTAAAATATCTTCATCATAGATTATTCTTCATTGTTGTATTGTGAGAAATGAGAGAGGAGCATCTCTTAATTAAAAATGAGAGAGTGGAGTTAGAATATAACTCCCAAGTTTATGAATGCCACCATTCATAAGTGTGTGTGACAAGTGTGAGAATCCTCTTAAGGAGGAATAAGATAATTTTCTTAATAAAGGAAATAAAAGAAATGAGTTTCCCTCCCACTTGGAATAAAGGGCAAATTATAATGATGATACCTTGGTTTATCCATAATAATTTATACATACAACCAAGGAAATATTAATTTCTAACAACCCCCTTTAATCTTTACTTGGGGAGATTAGATCAATGGGTATCAAACCCAAATGTTCACAATTATTTTGAGATCTCTTTTTAGAAAGAATCTTTGTTAAGATATCGACAACTGGATCATTTCCCTTGCAATAGATGACGGACTCTTGCATCTCTTTAAATTTTTATTGTATGACGTGATTATGGAGTGATATGTGCTCAAATCTTGAATGGTATATATGGTTATTTGCTAAGGAAATAACACTTTGATTATTACAATACACAGGTGTAGGTGCTTGTTGAGGAGGACCCAAATCTTCAAGCAATCTTTAATTTCTATTAACGGGACTTTGTGACCGGTCTCATCAACAGATGTAAGTTGTCACTGGGTACCAGGGTACTGACCAACTTTGCCTATAAAGGTAGTTTGGGGAATAAATTCTCTGAGCCTTCAAGCACCTGAATGTTAGGTCTCGACAATGCGGAAAGCTAAGTTGGGTGTGTGACTATTTTGTTCAGTGGGATAGATGGTTTTTTGGCTCATCTTCTCTAGGGATTTTTTTAGGTTGGGGTTTTCTACAAACACTTGGATTATCAAACAAACTTCAAAATATATGATAGGGTTAGAGTGTATTCATTCTACTTATAGTTATACAAATACATTTAAAAAATCAACCATTCTCTAATGGACTATACTAAATACTGAGCATATAAAGAACCAACAATTCATACATATTTAATAGAAAGATAAAAATGAGGTTGTTAATCCACTTAAACATTAGAAGAAAGGACATCAGAAACATACAACACAAAAGAGTGTTAACTCAGAGATCAAGATGCCAAAAACATCATTGCGAGAATCCTTCCTTCTTTATTAATAGTTTTCTAGCATCACTGGTGTGTACATCAATGTCTCCAAGAGAGAATCTAACTACTGAGAGCTACCAACAACTACCGAGCATTGAGCTCTACAACTACAAGAAATGAATTGCTAAAAGCTAATAGTATAGACTTCAAAATCATTAATTTTGCCAACCCCTTAAATGAGGTCAAACTTGTTATTTATACACATACTTTCCCTAAAGCTTAACCTAATCTAACTTTACACTCAACAATAAAATATAATATCTGGTGGCCGGTACTACCTGCACCACTTTACAATCACCTCAAAAAGAGCAGAGGTTTGACAAATCAATAGAAGAAGACAAGAAGAAAGGATAGAAGAATTAGCCTCGAGAAGAGTGCCAAAGAAAGAATAGGGGAAATCTAATCTTTTGGGGCTTTGAGGCTACATGCCTCATTAATGCAAAATGTGGCTCATTGTCTTCAATGCACCAAGTAGTTAATGCTAGAGCAGCACCTTAGGAAGACCATCAGTGAGAACATCCTTCTATCTGACATACCCTATCGGGATCACCTACCTTCTAACCCCATTATTAACTATTGGATAGTGACTAGTCAGCTCTGGGGAGCCTAGACATGGGTCACCAAAAGAATACAAAACTGTTGGATCTAAAATTCTGGAGTCCGGAGCTTATGCTCAAAGAATAATGAATGTAAAAGAATGCACCTTGCTGGTGAAAATCTCTAGAATTTGGAGAACTTTATTGTCGTTTAATGTTCTTGAATGCCTCCAAAACTTGACTGATACCATCTTCATCTATGTCCTTAATACTATTTCACTGGTCGTGGACAGCTTCAAACTTCTCTTCAACTTCTCTGGCCCCATTCTAGAATTCCTCTACTAATTTCACAGTCATGAGCCCAGAGCATCATCTTAGATATTCTTGATAGCTTTCATTCATCAAAGTCTCCAACAGTCTGATACTGGGACTCCATCAACTCATCATATTTACTAAGGACATAGTCATTTGGGGCGCATGTTCTGGTGGTGAAGGGGTCAAGTTGTGACACCCTTACAATAAATTATTTGAATAGGTCCAATGGATACCAGACTGCTATGAATTTCTCTCTTAGGGCCATGACCAGTTGCTTGCATACCTCAATTTTGAGGCCAAGTCTGGAGTAGTAGGACTAGAGGAATTTGAATGATTCCTCTCCCAAAATTCCTGTCTCTTTGATGACCTCTTCTCTGGAGTTGATGACTTCATCCAACCCAATCTTCCACCCTTCATATTTCTCCAAATCTCCTTCCCATATAACAATGGCATTAGTTACATGGCCCAAGATATTTTTGGCAAAGTAAAGGTCTGGGAGTGATACATCTAAAAATTGCCTTATGGCATTTATCTGCTCGATGGTCCACCCGTCCACAACCCATGCCTTCTTCATAGCCCTAAGAGCATCCAAGTCACCTTGCAAAAGTGATGGTTTGAAGGTGGAATCTTTCAGATGGATCTCGGCCAGGGGATGCGTAAGCTCTGCTAGAAGTCTGAGGAGATTTTTGTTCTTTTCTCTTTCCTCCTTCAACTTCTGGGCCTATTTATCATACCGGGCCTCTACTACCTGGGTTTCCTCTTTTAGCATGTCTAACTCTCCCTACTTATCCCTCCTCCCCAAAGGTACCTCCGTGATTGTATAATATTTGACCCTTATCATTGCTGCATCTATATCTAGGGGAGGTGTTACAATTGTGGCAACTATGCTTCCTCCAGGACCAGTCTGGAGGGTATGGACTATCTGGGCCTTTTTGGACTTCTTAGCCTCTGTGTTTTGGGCCATCATTTTGGCCAAGGAGAGTGGAACACCTATTTCCACCACCAGGGCCTTTCACTTTTTAGATTCCACCAGCCATTGTGGTGACTAGGGTGGTTTGTTGCTAAGGACTAAGTATTAGGATCCCCTTCAAAATCTGACAGTGCATTCCCGGTATCTGCAATTGCATCGGGCTCTTTCTCCTTTTCTTGTTCCTATTCCTGATCTTTGGAGGCCTCAATGTCTTCTACCTTGTTGGTGTCCTTATCCATGATGTCCGGGACCTCATCTCTGCCGACATTAGAATCACCTATATTATCAGGGATTTCCCTATCTTTCTCAACATCTGGTGAATTGAAATTTATATCATTGGGGATTCTCCCCTCATCCTACTATTACTGTTCTTCCTCAGTGTCATTCACTAGGACATCCTTCTTCATTGGAAAATCCTACAAAGAAGGAAAAGGTGTCTAGACAATGTCTAGATGTTCGGCTGCTGAGACCACTTCGCCAAATGTACTGTGGGGAACTTGGTCACCTTGAGTAACCAAAGGTGTATGGAGCATGACAATTGGGGGTATGGTTGATCCCATAGGCCCAGTTTCCCTAGTCATTAGTTGCTCATCATTTACTTTCCTTGATTTTTCCTTGGCCCCTTGGACTGGTGTTTCCTCCTGCTAGAGTTCCTTTTGTGCTTCTTCCTAGGCTTCTTGCTCTGTGGCAACCTCTTTTTTTGGAACTTCTTCCTCAGCGGGGTTTTTTTCCTTTTCCTGGGCAGCAATTTCTTCCACCGCCTGGTCTATTTCCCCATGTAGGTTCATGAGCTCATCCATCTCGAAGATGTCATCAAAGTTGTCATGCGGGGGAGAGATTTCCAAAATATCATCTAGTTTAGGAGAATCTGAACTGACTTCCACTGGAGGAACATTGGGCATGCCAGGGCCCATGTCTATGCTTGGGGTAGGGTTTACCTTCTGCTTCTTCTTTCTTTGTAATGGGGCCCCGACACCCAGAATGTCTGTAGACTCCACCTTAGAAAATGTCTACCTTCTCATTAGTGTTACCAATGAAGGGGATCCCACCAGGTGGGTGGATCCCACTAGAGTAACGAGGAGACCATGGGAAAGCTGGGCACTTATCTTCTAGCTTGTCAACCTTGACGCCTCCATCTATTCATGAATTTGCACCATCATGGGGAGTAGACCTTGGGAAGGCACTTAGGCCAGGGCACTTTATTTCTCCTTCCCTTTTCTTTTTCTTGGTCCTAGGGTTTTAGAGGTTGGAGCAGACTTTTGCACAATTGGGCCTTTATGAGTCATCCTCAGACTCACCCGCTTAAAGTACTAATGACTATTATCTATAATGGGGTGACATACATGCTCACTTGTTAGGTTCTCCAAGGTGCCCCAATCCACGGGAGGGAGATCCAATTTTTCGATCCCCTGCTCTTTATATGTTGGGTCTTCCAGAGGCCCATCATTTGTAAAATCCTTTGGAAAGCCTTGAAGGTTAAGGGCTTTCATTAAAGTTTTGGACATTTGGGAGTGCTTCCGGGTGTGGAGATCAAAAATGTCCTAGAAATTTGCCCATAAATCTTAAAGATGTGGCGTGAATGCCTGGGGTAGTGCCTCCCTTATTTTTTCCAATGGGTCAAAATTACTTCTAGTATGGTGGAATTCCGCTAGTCTCAGACTCTTTAATTCATTGTCAGCCTCCTTGGCCATTGTGAGACTATAAGAATAGTTCCCACAAGCCATTAGGAATGGTATTGATATGACCTTTTTCAAGCAAAAGAATGCGTGTAGCTCCAGGATTTTCCTACATAACTCCAAAAGAATGATCCTATCCCCACAATATCTAGGGAGTAGGTAGGGTTTCCCAGATAAGTCAGTCACCTGAATGTATGTATACTAGTGGAATTGAATGAAATAATTATTGTAAGTGCTTACTAGGTTCATCGTCTCCTGTGACAACCAGTACTCGGTGTCCTAAGTAAGTGTCAAAATGTTGTGGTAAACAAACGTGTCATTTACCCTGCAAAAATTAGGGAAGCTAAGTTCCCACTGAACCTGAGGATAATGTTACCATGGAACCAACTGGCCGGGCCTATTCTTGAGAATTCCCACTATCAGTAAACCCTAAAAAATAGGTCTTTGTTGGGCTAGTGCCCATAGTACATAGGATGTCATGTAGAATTCAGAATTCTAGAGGACACTCTTTAGCTGAGCATTTACATGATTGGCGATGATAGCCGCCTAGTTGAAGGTTTGACTATTGGTGGTGATGCAGTAGAGAAAGGAATACATCCATGTTGAAAAGTCTCAGGCATGGGGCTCTCCAAAGAGCCTGCATAGAAATATGATTCCCACCTGAATACATTCTTTAAAGTCCCCGCATGGAATCTCCACCTTCATCTTTTTATAATCCCTCCTTGGGGACTTCACCTAGTGAGTATTGAGATGTTGTTGGGCCAAGAGGGATGCTTCCCCAAACTCCTTCAGTGACATAGACTAGGAGAGAACAATGGCTCACTTGAATTGGGGGATCCCCAGCCCCGAAGCAAAAGTGGCCACATCCAGATTGATGATAGGCGCCAGGTAGTGTAGTGGCAGAGGATCAGCGAGAAAAAAAACCTAGGTGGGGGCATTGTAGAGAATCGCTCCGGTGCTTGCACTGAGCAGGGAAAAATTGTAGCCTTGATAATTCTGGAGGCAACCATGTATTTTTCCATATCATCTTCAGCAGTTTGTTGTTGGTATATGGCTTGGACCAAACCTTGCATTTCAGCCCATAGTCTAGGCTCTATATCTATTATTTCCTGTAGCTTGGAATCCACCTTGGAGCCCACAAGAGCACCCTCCCTTAGGTATTTGGAGGTTAATGGTAGTTTGGCCAGCATCTTCTCAGCCTTTGTTTTCATGGCCACCCAAGTGGAAGTACTTGGAAACTCTAGACTTCCAGGAGGAGTTGTTACTTTAGACATGTTGATCAGATTATCTACAACCTGCAAGATCAGAGAACCATAAATTCATATAATATGATAAAAATAAAACCTTTTAGGGACTCTGATAAATTCACCACCATTTTGCACCTATTCAAAAGGTATTAGTATGCATCAACATACCAAAGTATCAAAGTTAAAAAGGATTAGGTTCTGACCAATGCCCAGGGGCTTAGGATATTAGCTTAAGTGACACAAATGTGATGAAGACCCAGGGACTTCTCAAGACCTGAAGTCTGGAGAAACTAGCCGTTGTCAACATGACCGGCAACAAGCTGTACTATGGTGACATGGGTGATCACGTGGTCATGTGATAAATGGTGTAAAGGATCTTAACGGTGACAAGTGGGTTGACATGAGGGAAATAAATGCCATATGGGATGGGTTTTGAATGCTCATGTGGGGAAATTAGTCCTTCCATTAAGATGACATGACAGAGGAGAGAGAAAGCTACCATGGCCTAAACAGGAAAGGTGTCAAGTTTGAGAGAGGTAGGCGCCATGAGGGATAGCTCAAAAATTGGGTTGAAACATGAAAAGGGAATGATGAGCTCACCATAAATGAGGAGGATATACATGGAATATACACATTTATAGAGGGTTGAAGCACAACGAGGGCCGAAGCATGACTTGCAGGATGACTAAAGGACAAGCTATATATAGCTACATACAGAAAATTATAGAATGTACCAGATATATATAAAAAGCTACAAATTTACAACTGCACAAAGGGTGGACAACCCTCTGGTAGAGCCATCCATCCAATGGGAGGTGACAAAGAGAAAAACCAAAAATGAAAAGAAAAATAATGGAAACAAAAAACCATCCAAAATAAAATAGAATCAAACCAGAAAACACAAAGGGAAAGAACCAGAAAGGCCTACCTAAAAACACCAAGAAAATGGGAGGAAGAGCATGGGAAGTTCTCCACAAACTAGAAAGCTTCAAGAGATAGCTAACACACCACTGCATATTACTTCTAATCAACTGTTAAGCACAGAGATAAAATCAAACTTAATGTTGTTTGATTGCCTTAATTACATTTGAATCACTCTAATTGCTCTGAGTATTTGATCATGGTAAATGTGAAAGTGATAGGTAAAACCCATTTATAACCCTAGGGTAAAACATCCTTATTTCCTTCCGCAAACTTTGGGAAAGGAAAACCTCTGGACTCCGGGCCCATGGATTCCATGTAACGACATCCTCTAACAAAAGAAGACAAGATGATAGAGAATCTCAGAGTCTGGGATCCAGTCAACTCAAAAGACAAACACACTCTGGGACTGGGTCTGGGAGGAAAGAGAACCAAAAGCAAAAGAAAACAACCCTTGTGGGAGAAAATCTTGGAGGGAAACAAAAGGAAACCAAAGGGACCTGTTGGTTGTATTTCGTGTTTTTCCCTGTTCCTTGCCTTGTTCTCTGAAAGTTTGCAGGTTTTCATGCCTATTCTATGTCAAAATCTTGTTAAAACCCTGCAAAAACCCTAAGACCTAATGTTAAATGATGCATTTTGAAACCCTCAGCCATGTCTTATATTCCTTCATTACCTTTTTCAAGTTACTTAAGGCATGTGCTATTTAACAAGTTAAGTCAGGTCGCTTGATCGCTGTATCAAGAACGAATATCCCAAAATGTCTTCCGACCTTACGCTTTTCTTCATGTCGCATGATCGCTTGATACACCCAGTCAAAAGGTTAAGGTTTCACTTCAGTCGCGTGGTCTCGTGATATTTGGTAGTTAAGAGAAAACAGCCACGACCATGCGACTAACAGTTTCCGGTTATGTGATTTCCCTCAGTCGGGTTGTCGCCAGATTAGAAGGATTACTCAGATTCTCAGAATGCATAAAGTGGACGAAGTAAA
>MU225722.1:49588-70177 GCA_018584345.1 Thuja plicata
TTATTGACTCTGCAGCCCAAAGGATAGGCACTGGTTCGGAAGGTTATTTGAATATCTATCTATGTTACATATGTTCCAAGTTTTCAAACTACCAAATCAAATTTTAAATACTCTGTTACCAAGAACATGTAAGCAAACTTGTTTGAAGGACCTCTGTCAGCAGGACATAGTCCATGTTATTGATTCCTTGAAGAGAGAATCACTTAGGTTAACCCTCCTACAAAGAAAAGGAAGAAGGATTGAAATCCTTATATCACTCGTTTCTTGTCATATAAAAGATCATGGTTTATATGGTTATATCTTGTATATGGTTATGCTTGATCATTTACAAGGTATTTTATGAAATTGTTCAGTAAAGATACATGAAAAATCAGTGTCCACATTAAAATACTGTGTTATCAGTCATCTTAAAAGGTAAAACCTGCCTGAGCATCTGTGGAGCTCAGAAACGAAGAAGGATGTTGTTTAATCCTTAGCAATTAGGATTTTCTTGTCTCTGAACTGTGAAACAGGTTTTAGAGGTAACAAGATTCAAATAGACATTTCAAGCAGTATAGTTCATGCAAGAAAAATCCCTAACAGTCCCTAGGACAAAGTGAATTGAACTGGTGCCTTAACTTTCCTGCCAACTCCATAAACACTTGGCAGGATATGGAGGACGCCTTCCTGGCTGCCTTTCACGTGCATGTGGACCCAGCCTGGTCCCACAGCCAGTTCATCTCTATTAGGAAGGAACCCAATGAACCTCTTGCAGCATTAAACCATAGGTTCCAGCGTGCCCTGAAGTGGTGCACAGGCCCTTTTATCCCATCTCCAGACGTAACCATATAGACCTATCTTAATGCGATGGACCATTTTGTTGCCACTCTCCTTTGGACAACAACCACCGCGGGTGACTGGGACACCTTGGAAAAAGTCTACAACCTAGCCCTAGAGTTGTCTCGCGGTCTTAAAAAATCCCCGGGCGGGATTGGGCAGAGCACATCTTTCAACATGATCCCTGGTAGAACTGCATATGCTGGGGGCTACAACCCCAATCTGGCAGTAGGTGCCCCCTTGATGGCAATGAATCCTCTGCCACCCTTGGTAGACCAGCAGGCATGGTATGTCTACCCAGCCCAGGCCCAGATTACACCAGGTCTGGAAGTCTTCCCTTGGAATCAGTCACAGCAGACACAATAGACTCAGACATAATCATCCAGAGTGCCCTTTTTCTAGTCGTCCGTGACTGGAGGGTTGCCGCACTCGACTCTGGCTAATACTGCTACCTTCCCGGGAAGCCAACAACAACAGTCATCACATTGTGATGCTAACACTCAGTTGACCACCAAGGTTGAATCCCTCTGGTGAATGTTGTCCACTTTGACTATGGACATGGGCCAACTGAAGGCGGGGTCCTACACGCCCCAGAATTTGAATTCCCAGAGGGGAAACATTTTCTCCGGCCAACGAAACAACAATGTCGGAGGAAGAAACTTCAACAGCGGGCCTAGGCCCAATCAGCAGCAATGGAATAACAATGCAAACACCAGAGGCCCGCCTTCGAACCAAAATACCAACCAAAATGGTGTTGGACCATCACATTTTATGCATGTCGTAGACTTCCAGCCCATGACTAACTGGTGTAGACTACACGATACTGATTCTCACAATGAGGTGAATTGTGCCACTTTGGAGAAGGTCATCATGATCTCCCAGCTGGATAGGCAACAGTCACATGATACTACCCCTCCAGAGCCTCCTGTCCAGGAAACAACCCACAGTGCCTTCACCTGTGATACCATCTTCTTCGGGACTTCTAGAGAAGATGAAGAAGAATCTGAATTGTAGGGATTCTTTGATGAATCCATTCCACCCTTTGAGGCCAACGCCTTTACTAACCCGCGGACTCCATACAATACTCAGAGTTAGGTTGGTAAAGGACTAGTTTACATGCCTGTGTCCCCCATCAAAGATACTCCTCCTCCCTGGAATAACGCAAATGACCGACCTGTCCCTCTGAGAGGTCCTAGCTCCAACCAAGCAAAAGATCGCACAGAGGAAAGTCACCAGTTCCCGGGAGGAAGATTTGACATTACAAAAGTGTTAGAATAGACCACTACCTCCATGACTTTGATGGAGGTCTTGTTGAATTGCCCTGAGCAGAAGAAATCTCTTCTGAAGCTCTTAGGGAACCCGGAAGCCATTAGCCGCCCACCCAAGACTGTCTCATTCGAAGATGCTAATGCGGCCATCTTCCGGGGGAACAATGAGGATCCTCCCTTCTTGCTAGGCCTGAATATACACGGCAAGAATATACATAATTGCCTAGTAGACTCTAGGGCTTTGAGTAATATCATGCCCTTGTCTATTTGTCAGAAGCTCGGATTCCACCCCACCCCATCTAATCGCGCAATAATCCAGCTAGATAAGACTGCTATGAAAATGGTGGGGGAATTGAAGAATGTCTGGATACATCTTATCCAGGCCCCTAGGATAGCCAACATCATTGACATCTAAGTGGTGGACATCCCAGAGACTTACAGGATGTTATTAAGTTAGAATTGGTCTAAGTCCTTGAAAGGATACTTTTCTACCGACTTCACCCCCCTATGGTTTCCATGGGAAGGAGAATCAAATAAGATCCGGGTCGAAAGTGAACCCTGAATGAAATAGGCCCTTACCGAATTTGGAAGGGTCAATGAGGTCTTTTTCTCCGAGACTTCTTTAGGGGTGTACAAACCTTTTGAAATTTTAACATTCAATTTTATCCCCGGAGAAGATATGGCTGTACTACAGAGGGCCCAAGACCTAGAAGAAAAGATGAGAGTTGAAGTCAACTCTCAAGGTGCCACAGCAACCCTTTCCATGCTCCTGTCTGACACTTGGTGCCGAGTACACTACCAAAAACATTCAGAACTCAAGTGTGGACCATGTCTTTCGATTGCTAACTGACATCTTGATACCCTCCGAAACAAACAACATGCAACTGATTCCCCGGGACCCAGTGTCCCTATGGGATGCGCTCCTTTGGTGCCATCTCCCTAGGAATCCCAAACCCAAACACATCTAGAGGTAAAATCCACTTTCACGCCAGTAGTCTGAGAGATACCCCCTAAGTATCCCAGCAAGAATCCAAAAACTCCCCCTCCCCAGCCCCAGATTACAAACAATGACTTATGGACCCTCAAGTTCGACGGGTCCCGATCCAAATAAGGCTGTGGGGCTGGGGTAGAGTTAATCAACCCACAAGAAAAATCCTTCCTTGTGTCTTACAGGCTGCAGTTTAACTATACAAACAATGTCATGGAGTATGAGGCTTTGGTCCTTGGACTCTTATTTGCATTAAGGAAAGGTATCACCCGCCTCCGGGCTCTGGGTGATTCAGAGTTGTTTTTTAAACAAGTCCGGAGTCAATACACATGTCATGACAAAAGGTTGGTTGCATACCGCAACTGGGCTTGGAGCCTTATCAAGGATTTTGATGCCTTCGGGATTGACCTCATTCCCCGGCGACGGAACTATGTCCTGGATGCCCTCGTCATTTCTGCCAGCACACTCAAGCCGATGGCCGGCTCACGACTCCAGAGATTTTCAGTTGAAATGGTCCCCACCCCTCCATCCCAGATAATATCACCCACTTTCAGGTTTTTGAGGATGATCAACACATCTTGGCCTTCATGGCGAATGTTGGTGTCTTTGAAGACCAGATAGTGGAGGAACAAGACCATGACGATACCGGGCAGGGTGATGAAGATGATGGGATCATGGACCTACCCACTAACACTATCCCAAAGGGGATGGTTGCACTAGAACAAATCTTTGATTCAGACCCCCAGGCCCGTGAGAAGGTGTCATCCTCCCCCGAGGGAGGAAAATTTGAAAAGGTTAATATCGGCCAGCCCGGTGAAGAAAATATCATTCACATTGGTACCTCCTGCTCCCCTGAAGAAAAGGAAAAGATTCTCGTGGTCCTCCAGGAATACATTGATGTAATCGCTTGGGGTTATGAAGACTTGAAAACATATGATACATCCATCATGACCCATACCATTCCGCTGAAACCTGATGCTAAACCCTTCCGGCAGAAGCAAAGACCAGTCAACCCCCTGATAGAGCCTCTAATTCGCTAAGAGGTGGAAAAACTGCTGTCAGCCTAGATAATCTTCCCAATCTGGCACACTACATGGGTTGCCAACTGGTCCTTGTAAGAAAATAGAATGGCGAGATCCGCCTTTGCGTGGATTTCCAAAATTTGAACAAGGCATCTAAAAAAGATAATCACCCTCTCCCCTCGTTGGATGAGGTGTTGCAAATAGTAAACGGATCTCAGATGATGTCCTTTTTAGATGGATATTCAGGATATAACCAGGTCATGGTCAAGTATGAGGATAGAGAGAAAACAACGTTTACCACTAAGTGGGGAACGTTTGTGTATAGAAGAATGCCCTTCAGTCTAATCAATGTGGGGGCTACATTTCAAAAGGCCATGGACATTGCGTTCGAGGGCCTCATAAATCGGTGCATAATCATCTATATGGATGATTTGACCAGCTTTTCTCGGGATAGGCATGATCATCCCGCCCACCTTGCTCAGATCTGTGAGAGATATTTCCGTTATGGAATATCCCTCAACCCCAAGAAGTGCATATTCAGGGTCACCAAGGGGAAGTTGCTCGGGCATATTGTCTCTGAGAAGGGTATATCCATAGATCCTGACAGAGTCAAAGCATTGCTGAATCTACAGATGCCTGGCAGCAAGAAAGAGATGCGATCCTTTTTTGGAAAGATCAACTTCATACGATGATTCATCACGGGATTTGTAGAAATAGTTAAACCACTCAATGAGATGATGAAAAAGGATACCAAGATTGAGTGGAGTTCTGAGGAAAAATGGGCATTCACCCAGATCAAACAGATAATAACAGAAGCACCCGTCCTGGCTAGTCTGGACTATTTCCTCCCATTTTACATTTACTCGTTTACTTCACCACATTTTGCTGCAGTTGTATTGACACAAAAGGTTGAAGGGGAGGAACAACTAATAGCTTTCATGAGTTCCCCCTTCAAGAATGTCGAAGTCTGGTATTTTCCACTAGAAAAATAAGCTTATGCTCTAGTTCGGGCCGTGAAGAAATTCTGACATTATATTCTTCAGAGAAAAGTACATGCTATCATTCCAGACCAGGCCGTCAAATCGCTGCTGATGCAGAGTGAATTGGGAAAAAGACGGGGGAAATGGATGGCCATCCTCCAGGAGTATGACTTAGAAATGTAGCCCATGAAGATAGTCTGAGGCCAAGGACTAAGTCGGGCGATAGCAGAAGAGACTCCCCGCATAGAATGCCAAACTTACGTGGTGGAGTCCATCACCCAAGACCGGCGGTATACCGATTTGGTATACTTGTTGCTAAAAAACAAATGTTTGAAGGGGTTACCTCCCCAAAAATTTCATGCTATGCAGATGAAAAATGCACACTTCATGATCAAAAACTCCGCGCTTTACGGCAGAAATTATGAGGGAGTGTTCCTTTGGTGCATCGATAGAGACCAAGCTGCAAGAATAATCGATGAATTCCACGGATAGTTCAGAACCGAGCATGGCTCAGCTGATGCCACTGCCCATCAGATCCTTTGGGCTGGATATTATTGGCCCTGTATATTCAAGGATGTTTATGCTCACATTAGGAAATGCCATACTTTCCAAACCACGGTGCATCGTGAGTGTAACCTAGCCATGCCTCTACAACCAGTCTACAAGGCTAGACCCTTCGCCTAATGGGCGTTTGACTTCATCGAGGAGATCAACCCCAACTCATCTACCAACCATCGATACATCCTTACTACTACTGATTACTGCACTCGATGGTCTGAAGCTATACCTTGCAAAAATAACATGGCAGACGTAGTTATCAAGTTCTTGGAAGAAAACATCATCACAAGATTTGGGATGCCCTTTGCTTTGGTATGTGAAAATGGTCTAGCGTTTTCTTCAGCGCAGCTACTTGAATGGACCTACAATTGAAAGATCACTCTGAAATTCTTCAGTAACTATTATCCCCAGGAAAATGGTGTTGCTGAATCAACAAACAAAAATCTACTTGAAGTAATCAAACACCTGTTAGAACAAAATCCCCTGGATTGGCACCAAAAGCTAAAATTTTCCCTTTGGGCAGATCACATTCGTATCAAAGCCGCCTTGGGGACATCCGCATTCCATCTAGTTTATGGCCAGAACCCTGTATTCCTAGTCAACTCACAGATCCCAGTTTTACAGTTTATGCAAGAATTTAACGATAGGGATAACATCGTGGAGGTTCGGTTCTTGAATCTGGTGCGAATGGAGGAACAACGAGACACAACCCTCGAGCATTTTGCACGTCATCAAGTAGTGGTAAAAAGATGGTTTGACAAGAGAGCCCAATATAAGGCTTTTTAGATCTCGGATCTAGTCCTGTTGTGGGACAAGGCCGAGGAGAAAAAAGGAAAACATACCAAGTTCAAGCGGCTCTGGCTCGGACCATACTTAATTTCAGAAATCTACGGGGCAAATACTTACCGCCTTAACACTTTGACTGGAGAACTTGTCGCATTCCCCATTAATGGACAGTTTCTCAAAAACTACTTTGAGTAGGGTAAGTTTGTCCAAAGTTGTATTTTATGTAAAGATTTCCGCTTGTAAATATCCCTTCCAGGTGCCTCGTGCGGGTTACTTGGCCTTGTAAATAGCCTTGTCAGCTGTCCTCCGGGACAGTCCCCTTTTGTCATTTTTATTTTTATTTTTGGTTTTCTTTCGGTCCCGACGTTTTGTCCTGTCTTGTGGGAATGGGAATGCTTCACATAACTTTGGCCTCCAGTACAATGTCTACGGCATGGTGAACTTTAAAATCTATCTTTAGCACGGTGGAGCCGGCCCGGTCTCCGGGGTTTGTTTCATAGGATATGGCACGTTTTGAGGAATCTTCATTGGGCGTTCTTTCCCAAAATCTGGAAATCAGTGAACAAAATAATAATATAAGGAACAAGTAATCGGACACACTGAGGGTAGATCAGTTGTACTAATTAGTTGACCCAGTTCTAAAATTTTAAGAGATTCTTTTCGGGTCCAGAGTTTTATCCCCTCTTCAAACAATCTAAATATAGGTGGATAGGTGAAAGAAGTACCGCCATTAAAATTAGCTAAGCTTAAGCTTAATGGTGAAAGAAGTACCACCTTCCCCACCCAAAAACAAGCAAAATAACAGGAGGAAAAGCGGGACAGAACTCCGGTCTTTGGGGGAAACGAGTAGATGAATGACTGGTTTGATGTAATTAGTACCCCTTCTCTATTCCTCCCAGAGGTCATCGGATTGATTTCTTTCCAAAGCACACACGACACCACTGATGAAGGACTGTGGACTGACTCTTGCATGGTTGGATTCTCTCAGACTTGTTGCTGTTCGCCTGTCAGACACACTTCGGGAGGCGGCCTGTTCCAGTTTTGCTAACCAGAGATCTTGTAGTTCTCAAATGCACTTAGGCATTTGTCCCAGATAATTTCCATTTGTTATGCCCTGCATCCCCATCCCTACATTTTGTGTGCAAAATGTTGGGTCCCCCCTTTTTGTTTCTTCTTGGGGCTTTGCCTTGTCTTTTTTCCCTTTTTGTTTTCTTTCTCTGGGGTTTTCTTTCCCAGCGTTGTGTCTTTTTTATCTGCTTTCCATCTCTAGGACTTTGGTCCCAGAGGTTTCCTTTTGTTGGAAACCAGATTCCAGACCCCGGGATTATTGGTCATGATGTTCTTAAGGATATTATCACAAAGAATCCGCGGGCCCGGAGTCTGGAGGTTTTGCTTGTCCGGAGATCGCCAAAAAGAGGAGGATTGCCTTTTTACCGCGGGTATAAATAGAAATTATCTATCACTTTCACATTTACCGCGATTAAAACCTTCAAGCACTTAGAGTGAATTAAAGAGTAATTTCAAAGCGATTAATAGAGCATTTGTAGAGAGTTTGTGGTAATCAGCGCTTAACATCTTCTGTCATTCTCAGGAAAGTGTGAGTGCTTTGTGGTGGTGACTCTAACCGTCAGATAACTTGAGCTATTGCAGAGCTCCTGTGGTAAAACCTCATTTTTCCTCTATCTTCTACATTCTCAGGTTGGTGTTTTCGCTTCCCCCTCTCTGGTTTTCCTTTGTTTTGTTTTTGTTTTGTTTGTCTTATTTCGCCATTTTGTTTCTTTGTCTGGTTTGTTGTTTTCTGGTTCCACTACCCGTTGGTGGGTCAGCTCTCTGCCAGAGGGTTGTCCACCCTCTGCCTAGAGGTGGTTCATCTATAAATATGAACATAGCTATAGATAGTTGTAGACAGTGTGTTTCTGCCTTGTCTGGTTTTCCCGCGGGCATCGTCCCGCGTTGTATATTCATGTATATATGTATATAGTTGTATGTAGTCTTTATGTATATCTCCCCATTTCTATGTATATATCCTTTGGCTCCATGTATATCCTTCTGGGTGGCTAAACAGGTTGGTTGAGTCACCTTCGTGTCTGGTTTTCCACCTCTAAGCTCGCTTCGAGGAAGAAAACCACCTATTTGAAGCTCGGCTCTCAGTTGGTTTCAAACGGGTGGTTTTCTCTCTCCTCCCTAGAGTCTGTCAGAACCTCATTTATATCCCATGCGTGCAATCAATTCCAGCCAAGTGGCCTTTCCTTTTCACGCTTTCAGATAGTTGGCTCCGCCGTCATTGCCATAACTTCTGTTTAATACCTCCGCATGTGGCGCCCACGTGGGCTTGATGACTTGGCTTTTCACATATTCTTGCTAACGGTCATTTCTCTGAGTTTTGGGTTTCTTACCACGATCCATCCTGTGTCTTCACCTAGTGTGAAAAAATTCCCCGGACCCAGATGTTTAATAAAATCTTAAGTTTACAATGTGTTTTTCTTTTCGGGTATCTTTGCATGAAAACTAACTTTTCAGGAAAAGAAAACATCACGGTGGTAAAATCTCTGGACCCTAGAGTAACTATTTTATTTTGATAAAACTATTCTGACGGTTTCTTTACCTTGCAGGTTCCCAAAATTCATCTATCAATCATGTTTGAAGCATCCGCATCCTCTCCACCCGGAAGTCCAGAACTTCCCTCAATGGCCACCAGGGAAGCAACAAAGCCAAGATGGAGAGGGCCCTGGAGAAACTGCCCCTCACCATGAAGTTCATGCAGAACAACATCATTACGGGCTCAAAAATTGAGTCCAAGGTTAAACTTATAACTGACACCAGTGTCAAAACGTGGGCAGAGATGTAGGCCCTGGTAAAAGTGATGCACATCCAGCGACAGGCTGGAGATCCATTAGCGATCAACGTCAGAGGGTCTGAGATCCTCTGGGCAGCTTGCTTCCCGTGCTTCATGCAGTCTCCGGAGCTTATCCTAACACTGGCTGCCAACTACAACTCCTCCGTCTGGGCTGTCATTCTTGCAACCATGGAACCCATAGGATATGCCACTCCTCTGGTATCCCTCAACCCAGACACATTCCAGGCAGGATTGAGAATCCCACAATTTGACAGAGCCACAATAGTCACAACGACTGATACCTTGGAACAGTTTACACAACTGGAGGATGCTGCCCGGGTGTACATGAATACCCACTGGCTAAAGGCCCCAAAGAAGGACCCAAAGAGGATGAAGATAGAAATCCCCTGCTTTGAATTCAAGGAGAGCATCCAAATGGGCATAATAGCATTGGCCTAGGTATTTGGGGAGCCCTCTGCCCAGGATTTTGCCAAATGGATGTACTATTTCCTTCTCGGCATCTCCACCAAAGGAGAATTCTTCGACTGGGCCGCAATAATCTCTAATCACGTCGACTCCCATTTCCTTCAGTTGGGCAGGAAGAAGAAGTTCTACATGTCTTCTTATGTTATCTGGGCCCTAGAACAATAGAGGCCCCACTGCAATGGCCTACTTACAGATGGGGTGCTCGGGATTGGCCTAGAAAAAAAGCATCGTGGGACCATTTCCCACAAATTCAATGGGAGGCCAGCTTCCCTAGTTTTTTCTGGGTAAATGACGTGTTCATTTACTACCATTTTCTTACGCCCACCCGGGATGTCGGATACCACCTATCCACTGAGGTGATGAAGCTAGTCAGTAGTTATGGGCACTACTAGCAGCATACATACATTAGGGTCGCCGACTTCTCTAGGAAACCCTACTTGTTGCCCAGGCATTGCGGGGACAAGATCGTGCTGTTGGAATACTGCTGGCAAATGATGGATTTGCATACCTTCTTTGCCCTCAAGAAGATCCTCAATGTCCCGTTCCCAATCACCTATGAGAATTACACCTGCAGTCTAGCCACCGCGAAGGAGGCAGACAATGAGCTTAAAAATTATAACTTGCAGGAATTTTATCTGGCGTGGAAAAACTTCAATCTGCATGGTAAGATTGCCACGGTGATGCCCCGGGCTTCAGAGCCCCATCTTATACATATAGAGGACTTCTGGGTAGATTGCCAAGAAGATCTGGACGTGCAAAGCTGGCACTATGTCAGGATGATGGCCAGAATGATGCAACTGTTGAGACTCAGGAGGTTCCCAGAGAATTTCTCGGACACCACCCCCACCATCGACCCCCAGTACAAGGCCAAGGGGATCGACAAGATGGCTCTGCCAGCAATGGATTGGGCCACCCAGGAGGGGCCCACGATTGAGGATTTCACTTGAGAGGTGGTCGAGAGAAGTCACAACTATTTCAACAGGGTGTGCCCCGGGAGTATTCGTCAAACTCCCTGATCGGCGCCAAGGATAACATCACAGTCGGGACCCAAATTGACCCCAGGGGCCGGGACTTCTTCACAGGGTGCAGATAAAGGAAAAGGGATAGACATGACCCCTTCAGCGTAGGAAGTCCCTATACAGGAACAGATCAATCAATCTATGGTAGTCTCCCAGTAGATGAGGGAGTAGTTAATAATGAGGCTAGCCACTCCCCTTCTCATGGCTGGACCAATTCATCCCCCTTCCTCCCCGTCACTTGCAACCCTAATGGTGAAGGAAATGGGGGTGGATCCCATGGAGGCAATAGAAATAGACAATGCAGGGCCACCTTTGATTACCCAGAGGAAGAGGAAGCACATCAAACAGGCCAAGGCAGAACTGGTACCAGCACCAAGGGCATCCCTCCCCCGAGAAGTAGAGATCCTTTCTTCCAGTTCCCCGGAACCGGAGAAAGAAGCAGAACCCGCGGAGGTCCCAGCCACTCCCCCTCCAGAAGAGGAGTTTGATGTATTTGTAACCAATGAGTTTGAGAATTTGCAAGGGGACAATACACAAGCAGGGACAGAAGTCCCAGAGAAAGAACAAGAGGCTGCAGACCCAGAAGACTTGGAACAGGAACCTGCACAAGAACAAGAGGAGGAGGCAGAAGAAAAAGAGCCAAAACTAGAGATTATTTTTGGGGCTCAAGCAATGCAAGGAATGGGAGTGGACCAACTAAAACCAAGCGAACAAATGGCATCCACTGGGGGAACCAGACCTTTGGGAATAATCGTAACCCCAGCTGCCACATTCCAAGGGCCACTCCCAGGAGCAACCTTTGGGCAGGTGATCACGGTGGCCCAAACTCTAAATCTTAGCCCGATACCTCCCCTACTGCCAACACAGGAAGAAGCCCTGGAAGAAGAAGAACAAGAAGAAGAAGAGCAGCTTAAAGAGGAAATCCCCGAGGAAGCCTACCAGAGTCTAGATAAAGGAATAAGTACAGAGGACAAGGTTGAGGAGATGGAGGTTGACAAAGAAAATATTGTTGTAGAGGAAGTTGAAGTAGGTAGAGGAACGGATGAGGTCCACATCACTGAAGAGCAATAGCCACTGGATACTGGGAAAGAATCAGGAGAACAAACTCTGGTAGGAAGGCCACCCCTCCCACCTTAGTGGCTAGTTGAGAGCAAGAAAAGAAAAGCTCAGTCTGCTTTGGTGATTCCCCTCTCCCTGGCCAAAATCATGGCCCAAGTTCAGGCCCCGCCGAAAGAAAAGAAAGCCCAGACAATTCACACTCTTTGAACTGGGCCGGGCAGAGAAACAGTTACCATTGTGGCGACACCTCCCCCAGACGCCGATGAAGCAACTGCAGACCCCACAAATTACAATGTTGCAGAGGTATCCCTAGGGAAGTGGGAAAGTAGGGTGAGGTAGATTTTCTGAAGGAGGCAGCAAGGGCAGCGGAGGCCCGATACGAAAAGGAAGCCCAGAGGCTCAAAGCTGAAAAGGAAAAGAACGCCAACCTTGTGGGGTTACTTACTGAGCTGGCTCGACCAATCAACACCGCTGCTCTAGAGGCCTCCACCTTAGAAGAATTACTGTAGAGTGACATAGAATCCCTGTGAATGATGAAAAATAAGGCCCAGGCAGTGGACGAATGGATTGCCCTGCAGATAGGAAACACCCAGCATTTCCTGGCGTCCACTCTCCCAGATTTATACATGGCCCGGCAGGTTATTCATCAAGCGGAAGCGCTTATTGAGAAGTGGGAGAGTGATGCCAAAAATTTCCAAGCATAGAAGGTGGAGCTTGAAGAGATCCTTACCTTGGGAGAATACATAATTTCTAAATCTGGAATTCTGGGTGAGGAATCATTTGATTTTGTAAGAACTCAGCACTCCAGACTTGACCTCACATTGGAGGTAACTAAGCAACTGGTAGAGTCCTTGCAAGAAAAGGTAAATGTTATAAAATATTCTTCTAATTTATACAAGTCTTTTGTAATAAAGGCTTCCGAGGCTGATCCCCTTAGCAGAGATACTTATACCCCCAAAGATTCAGTTTTGGGGAGTTTTGATGAAATAACAAAATCTCGGTATCAATCCTCGGAGGGGATAGATGGGGCCCAGATGGAAAAACTAACCAGCGTGATACTTAAGGGTCATGACGCCGTGAGGAGGGAAGATGAGTTTAAAGAAAATGTTCCGGACCTGGGGGAACAAGTTGAAGTTGCTAGGCACAGAAGGGCCAGCCTAAAAGAGATAGATGAGGATGGCATTTCTCGCCTCCTCTAGGCCTTCAACGATAATAAGAAACCTTGAGCTTTCTCCAGGGACCGGGGAGAACTCAAGTGTTGAGTATTATTTATTCTTTTTGGGATTAAAGTTCCCGGATCCTGGAGTCCTGAATCCAAAAATTTTGTATTCTTTAAAGTGATCCGTGTCCCAGTCCCTGAGGCCGACCGGTCACTTTCAGAAGCGGTTAATAAAGGTTTTCAGAAGGTAGTTGGCAACATCAAGGGGCGTCGGCTCAGCATTTGCTTTTCTGACAGGGTGGTCTTCTTGAGGCACCATTAAGAGGTACATCTAACACATTGGAGATAGGGCGCAACATTTCACATTTATAAGGCATGTATCCTCGGTCCCCGAGGGACCTATTTCCTTCTTTCTCCTTTCTGGCTCTCTTCTCAAGACCGATTCTTTCGATATATATTCTTATCTTATTCTTCTGACATGATAGACCTATTCCATCTCCAAGTCTTTTTTAGGGTGGCGTAGGTAGTACCGGCCCCCAGATATTTTATTTTATTAAGGCATGATGTAAATAGGGTTAGGGTTAGAAAAGAGTTGTATAAATAGGCAAATTGGCCCATTTCCAAGGGTCGGCAAAATTGATGATTTTTTTGTCCGTAGCAATAGAAAAGTAATTTCTTATTTTAGTTGCAGAGCTCAATGCTCCATTATTCTATCCTCAATAGTTAGATGCTCCCCTAGAGCCACCACTATATCACGCACCAGTGCTTGCTGGAAGGAACATTAATAAAGAAGGAAGAATTCTTGGCAATGATGTTGTTGGCATTCCTGCTTCTGAGTTAATGGTATTTCATGCTTTAATGTTATTTGTCTTTTATTCTGGTATATTAAAGTAGGTTAACGGACTCTTTACTCCCACTACTGATAAAATGCTAGCTGATGGTTATGTATTTCTTTAGTATTTAGTATAGTTTATCAGAGTATTATTGATGTTCCAGACATTTTAGCATGACTGTAGTTAGATGAAATGCTTCTAACCCTGCAGGATCTTTTTCGCTTTATTTTCTAAGTGTAGAAAGCTTGGGAAAACCTCACTTTGATCGAATCTCCAGAGAGAATGAGTTGAAGAAACCAGCTATCCCCCTCAAAAATAGTCACCTCTCCCAACCGAGCCCCGCACCGTCGTGACCCGACACCCAGGTGCTTGAAGGCCCGAAGAATTTTTTTTCCCCGGACAACCTTTGCAGGCAGAGTTGGCCAGTTTCCCCGGAACCCGGTGACAACTTATGACTATTGGCAGACCCGGTCAGCAAAACCCCATCAACAGATCCCAAACTCATAAGGTGAACACAAAGGAGAGACTTGAAACTAACATAAACTTATATTGAGTATGATGAGTCAAATTTTTGAATCAATTTGACTGAACTAAACACCATTCAATAATGTACAAAAGATTACAATAACTTTCTATCTACCTTCAATATATTCTAACATGAATCTGCTATATCCCTAGAACTAAAACTCTTGAGCCAATAGTTAGGATCAAAAAATATAGAACCCCTAACATCTAGAATAGATAGAGACATTATAGGAAAAGGAAAACCCTAGAAGAGGGTTACTAACAATTGTCCTTCTCATCAATTAATATAGTCCTTCTCTGGTTGATCTTTCTCCAAAAGATCACAAAAATATTTGTTCTGAAACATCACCCATGAGGCCACAAGAAGAGATGAAACAATAAATGTAGAATAGTCATGGCATGTGAAGAGAAATACCAAAATAGAAAGTAAACTAGAAACCATACAAGACCACCATGCAACATTAAAACCTAATAGGACCATAGAAAACATCCCCAACCACTCAAATAGTGCCATTAAAAATGATCCAAGGACAAGAAAGAGCTCGAGCCACTCACGGGAAATTATACAATGCACAAGCATTGCTGGAAACCCTCAAAAAGCATTTGAAAATTTAAAATTTTTTTACAATGGCTACCTCCCTAGTTAGAAACCCTCATCAACAACTTAGATCAAGACCTTCTCCAACTATAAAACACAGTCATGGATCAAATTTAATTTACCTGGGCCTCCGACCAGATCTTACCAAGTGTCAGCCCATTATCATGGCTCTATCATTATCTCACGATCATCTTTTGCCTAAGGAAAAATTCTCACCACATGATCTTCTCAACTTAATTTATCCTTAATTTCCTTCGCCACATCCAGGACCATGGTGTTAGAAGTGCCATGCATTGACCAAATACAATGACTCAAAGAATAACCATCTATCATCTTTTACTTGAGGATTTGTTCCAACCATGAGATTAAAATTAACTTACAACTTCTTTACCTTTCATTACTTATGGATGAGTCCCATCATTTATCCATGTGTCATGCAAGTGTGATGCCTATAACACTCTCTGATGATCTTCTTTTCTTTGAGGCTTTGTGCAAGCTGTCGGATCAATACCAACATGACAGTATATTAACTTTACCCTTGGCTTTGTAGTTGTAGGTCGTACAAACTCGTTAAGGACATGTGGACGCAAGGTGCAATGCCTCAAAGGTTATCTTTTGTGCATCTTCTTCATAAGGAAAATCACTACCATTAGATCTGAATTAACCCGACCATAGATTTAATGACCATAGGTCCCACCTCTTAGATAGGACACATGTTATACAGGTGCAATGCCTTAATGACTAATCTGACTGCATATCATTTTCAAGGCTTTGCACCCATCATTGGTTGAAATTTAAGTTGTTTTCCTATTACCTTTACTTTAACTTTAGATATGGCTTACCACTTTCCATGTGTCCATTAGGCGCAATGTTTTGAGGGTTATATTAGACACATCTTTCTTCTGAGGCTTTACACTAGCCGCAAGATCTTTTGCAACTTAACCACTCGTTAATCTACCTTAAATGAGTCCTCAGATCTGACAACTATCATGCATTTGAATGACGTGATACCTTGAATAGTAAAATCAACACATATTGAGGCTAAGGCTTAGCGCTAACAACAGTGGTGATATGGCTTAAATATTAGATCTGGCAAAACTTTGTCTTTGAGCCATAGTGCCTGTCATCTAATCTCTCTCACATATATACTTTTCCACTTAACTAGACTTAAGTTTAAGCACCTGATTTCCCTTTATCTCTTAATCATTGTGTTGTTCCCTTTTCTTTCTGTCACAAAAATACCCCTCATAGGGTTCACTCTATTTATCCCTAACACTGACCCAACATAGAGTAGAATAACAGAAACAAGGTTTTGAAACCTCCTGCACTTTGAGCTCCACAAACTCGGGCGAGAATACCCTTGACAATTTAGAATAATGAAATCACTAAATTATTCTAGTTTGCTATTGGTGGAATTACAGGGAATGATCACTGTAACTTTTACTAAAACAGACTGAACTGAAAGTAAAAATTTGATTTAAATGATGATAGTCATTTGATTGAACAAAAATAGACCAGTGCTCAATCTTAGGGCATGGAGTCATATATAAATGGTTTTAAACATCATGATTGAGGACAATAACTTAAGGCAATTACAGGATCTAACACAAGCATAGATATACCTTATATATCTACCTCAGTACATTTAACCAAATTAATCCATCAAATTCATTTACTACCCTAAACTTTGCTGAAATATACCTAAAGTATATTCTCTCCTTGAAAGAACCCTAGAAGTATTTCATAATCTGCCTGACAGATATATAAACTGAAGATATTCCTAGAATATTCAATTTAAACAAAACTCAAAATGCTAAAATGAAGACAGAG
Source organism: Thuja plicata (assembly GCA_018584345.1). Lineage (NCBI taxonomy): Eukaryota > Viridiplantae > Streptophyta > Pinopsida > Cupressales > Cupressaceae > Thuja > Thuja plicata. Next base: position 66,352 of record MU225722.1, read on the forward strand.
AATCCATTAAATGCTTCAGAAACTGTGAACTGGATTTTATTCAAAAGTCATCATCAATTAGTACATTTACAGAGATTTCTCTCAAAAGACCAGATATATTGGTTCTCCAGACCGAAATTTACAATTGACTTAGTATTATTTTCAGACCTAAAATTGACCATCCTCTTCCCAGTAGTCTTGGAATCCTTTTATAGCATAAGGATGCAACAAGATACCGACATACTGGGAAAGATTACAAAAATCTTGCAACAACTTTGCAACAAGTTAGAAACAAAGTTTAGCAACCGAACACGGGTGGCAACTTATCTACAAAGCCTGAACAAAATTTGTCTTTTCTGGCTCAACTATATTTCTCTCATCCTTTAAGCTTTGCCTCCCATCTGTTTACTTCTTTGATGGTGGGCCAATCAAAGGTCTTCTCTTCCTCTAGCTTGGCAACAACTTCCACCCACCTGGCATCTGTGGCAATTCTGGCTTTAGACACAAATTTAGCCATGTCTCTTTCAACTTTGCAGAAGTCATCGATCAGTTCGTTGCAATACTATGCATTTGTTTCCTTTTCAAAATGTTTCTTTATCTCTTGGCTTTCCAATATAGCATCAAAACCAGATTCCCAATCTGATTGTGCCTTCAATTCCCCTGTTTCATTATAAATCTTTGGGATCAATGGTGGACATTGATCACCAAACAGTTGCAGCTTACCATTCATCAAATCAGATTTGCCATTAAAGAAGGCAAAAGTATCATTCAACTGATTAACCATATCAATGGTATCTGATCCTTTGTTAGGGAAATCATCACTATATAGCATAGCTATTTTGAGTTTATCTAAAACTCTTTCCTTTGATGACCAGAGTTTGGAAGCAGGCTCCAAGAAAACCATAGCTTCTGCAGCTATCTTTGAGGCCTCTTGTAGGGACCCATACAGTGTATGAACTACACCAATCTTATTCTTCAAAACCTCAATCCTATGCTGCAATATGAGCAACATGACAGATACAACATTCATGCCCTGTTCCTGTGAAATGCCCTTTGATTGTGTCTCTGCCAAAGCAGAGTCTTCCTTAGCACCTCCCACAACATCTGTGACAACATTGGATGCCTCTTCAATAGTTGGAGTCTTTTCCCTTTTACTTTCTTCCAATTATCCCTTCAATTTGGCAATCTCCTCTTCAAGTGTGTGGTTCTTGACCACCACTTCCTCATGTTTCTTTGCTAATGCCATCATTTGGCCAAAAGTTGTTTCATACCTTTTTGACAGGTCATCAACTTTTGCCAGGTTCATGAATGATACCTGTGTCATTAACTTTGCTATCTTAGTATCTAAAGTATTCTACAGGTTCCATATCATTCTGTCAGCTCTTTTTTCTTCCCTGATGGTCATGACCAAGGGTTTCTGTGTGGCCAAAGCTAATGACCATATTGCTAGGCTTTTGGATTTTGGGTCAAACCCTGATCCTTTAAAAACATCATCCATTTCAAACTCTTTATTAAGCAGAGGATCTTCCTGCCTCCTGATCTGATCAATGACAAATGTGGACTGCAAGTCCCAACCAGGCATCAGCATTACACCACTTTTCTGTACCAGCATTTTGGCTTTTTCAACAGTGATTTGTTCAATTTCAGGGTCATAATCCTAAAGTGTTTGCACAATTTGTTCATTCTTCTCTGTATTCTGCTCCTTTGTTGCTATTTCTTGCCTCAAGCTCTTTTGTTTCAATTTGACCAAAAAATATTTAAATTCTTCAGACTTTATGAATTCATCATCCTTCATGAATTCATTGGCCATCATGACCCTTTCATCATCTTTCTCAAATAGAAAAATTTGATTGTCTCCTTGGCCCTCAACCTCTGGCTCTTTCTGCAGTTGTCTTCTTAGTTTCCTGAAATATCTGCCATGTTCTAAAATCACAGCTTTGGCCATGCCTTTTCTGTCCTGCACCATCTTGTGCTCTATTTTTTGCTTCTTCTTAGGTGGCTCTCTGGCTGAAGTGGCCTCTTCACCTGCTTCTTCTTCTTCATGTTGTTCTTCTCTTGGTTCTTCTCCCTGTTCTTCTCCCTCCTGATGTTCTTCTTGGTGCTCTTGGTGCTCCTTATCATGCAAAGCAACTTGCATAGGAGACTCTTTGGATTGTGCTTCTTCAGCACTGAATTGAGGGACCTGTGACATCAAAGTGTCATATGACTCTATCATCTTCTCTATCCTCTGAAGATATGGGACATCAGGAAAGAAACCAGAGAATGAATTATCTTATTCCTTCCATTCTGCTTCTGCTCTTAGGAGGTCATTCCATTTTCTTCTCCTATCCTGGACTTCCAACCTGTTCAATTTTTTCCTCACAATTTCTTCATCATCCAATGGCTCATGATCTCTAATTTTGTGCCATGGAGTCATCCTCTTTAGGGTTGTTTGTATAAAGTTTTCAGGATCATAGAATCTAGCAATTGTAGTAGACATTTTGTATTGCTTCAAATAGTCATTGATTTTGTCAAACATCTTCTTTCCAATAGTGAAATCAAAACCAATCCATAATCTGGGGATGAAAGTTCCCTTCTTGTGCCCCTCTAGAAATTCTTTGTCTACCCATGTAATTTTCCAGACAAATTCTAAAAAGGAAATCTTGGGAGGAACAAATTTTGGAATAATATGAGGAGGCTGAGTGCAGCCATATACTCTGATAATTGTTATGTAATCAAAGAAAAAGAAGTTAGCCCAGTTGTGGGAGATTGGCCAATTGGTGACATACTCACATGGTCTCAGAAATTTTCTAATTTCAAATGGTAATCTGTGCCTATCTGCTCTTAACAAATCAAAAATTTGATCAATAATCCAATTACAGAAACATATAAATGAAGAATTCACAGACCCACTATCCCACACTGAGGTCCATCTTTGGATTGGCTCTTCCACACCATGTTCTGAACTAAACAGCTAAAGTTCCTTATCCATTGATGCTCTGTTGTAGTAAATAATCATATACATCAGGTGAGAGTAATGTTTGAAAGTGGGTTTGGGGTTATCTGATTATACCACTACCAATCCAGCATGGATAGCCTCTACTATATAGCCAAAATAATCATAATCAGTGTTGACTTCAGGGTGTTGGATGTTCATAGCTATCATGAGTATCTCTTCAAATACTATAGAATTTCCATCAAGGCCTAGGAACCTACTTACACCATAAGCAGTGCACTTTACATTGTGGTGAAACAGAGACAGGTCAAAAGGTGGCTTGAAATTATCTGGAATCTTCACTAATTTCCTATCTACTCTAGGCATGAACTTAGGCATCTCATATTTCTTGATCAAATGCTCTCTTTTGACATAGTCAGCTTTGATTTTCTTCAAGTCAATATCAGTGCATAGGGCACCAGTAATTCCAAATACCTCAGCTACTGACCTCCTATCTATGGAAACTAGGGTTTCTTTATTCTTTTTTTCTAATTACCCTAGCCACTAGGCAATAGTTTTTTGCTAGTTCCCTAATGAGACCAATATCCACATATACATCAGGCACAATTAACTTAGCCATATTCAAATCCCATGGATTGCAAATTGGGAGTGGTTTAACCCTATTATTCCAAAAATAATGAAACAGAGTACTACCAAAGTAGTCTGGGGTTACCGGGTTTTTGCATCGCGACCACTTGTCGCTCCATTCTTCCATATCTGTGCTATTTGTATTCAGAGTCCCAGGTAGCAATTTGAAAAATTCTTCTGTGTACTTCTTTGGTGCGACTTCCTTCTTCTTTCCAGACCCTTGTGAGGTGGTAGGAATGATTGCTTGACTCATCCTGCTTCTCTTTTGAATTTTACTGTCTCAGA
>MU225723.1:16724-35624 GCA_018584345.1 Thuja plicata
ATGCAGTCAAATGGATTCTAAGATATTTGAGAGGTACATCCAATAAGTGTTTACACTTTGGGGGCTCTTCTACTACTGTTCATGGCTATGTTGACTCAGATTTGGTAGGAGATATAGATACCAGATGGAGTACTATAGATTATGTATTTACTATTGGTGGGATAGTAGTGAGTTGGATTTCTCGGTTACAAAAGGTCAATGCATTATCCATTATAGAGGCAAAGTATGTTGCTGCTACAGAGGTAGCCAAGGAGATGATATGGCTTCAATTCTTCATGGAAGAATTGGGACATCCACAGGTAGATAATTATTTGTATTCAGATAGTCAGAGTGCCATTCATCTTGCAAAGAATTCTGCTTTGCACTCAAAAACAAAGCACATACAATTGCGATATCATTTCATCCGGTCAGTTTTGGATGATGGACAGTTAAAGTTGGAGAAGATACATACAGATGATAATCCAGTAGATATGTTTACAAAGGCAGTGACAAGGGAGAAGCTGAATTCCTCTTCAGCTTCGATTGGTCTTCTAGACTGAACAGAATAAAAGAACAGCAGAGTCCAGGGTGGTTTCTTTATTCCAGTGGGAGCTACAGGTTTGGTTGATCAATCTCCAAGTGGGAGGATATTGTTGTGGAGTCTGATCAGTCTCCAAGTGGGAGATTGTTATGTATGTGGAGCCTAATCAGACTTAGTTTCTTTCGGCGTGGTTTCCCCCCAGACATATCTATATCGGCCCTAAGCTCGGGGTCAAGGGGCAGTTGTTGTGGAGTCTGATCAGTCTCCAAGTGGGAGATTATTATGTATGTGGAGCCTAATCAGACTCGATTTCTTTTGGCGCAGTTTCCCCCCAGACATATCTATATCGGCCCCAAGCTTGGGGTCAAGGGGCAGAGCCCCTTGCAGGGTCCTGTAGCAGTGCCCCAGGTAGGGTCAAGGGTCGACCATTGATTTTCTATTAGTCGGGGTATTTTTTTCCTTAATTAGGTTAGGTCAAATATGCTTGTGAAAAGGGCTTAGGGTTTCAAGATTTCATTTTTGTATGAGGGATTTTTGTAGCTTCCTGTGACGATATTGAGTTGCAGGTTTCATATTGTAATTACTGGATGATAATAAAGATATTGGACTCACTATTGGTGGACGTAGCCCAGGAATTGGGTGAACCACGTTAAATCTTTGTGTGTTTGTGTTCTCTTCCATGCATTAATATTTGCATTTTTCTGCTTATTATTCTAACACAGCTTTATGACAATGTAAACATGCCATACCTGGATTGGTCCATCCTCTTGACCTTCTGGTCCACTTTCTCATACACTTGGCAGCAATATGACCAAACCTTCCACATGTTGTACAATTTACCCATGTGTTATAGTCCCAAACATATGAGTTACCTTCTCTTGTTGGTTTGTAGCTTTTATCATTCTCCTTTGGAGTCCATGCTTTGCTATTCTTTTTCCAGCATTCCTTATGTGTATGCCCATTCATCTTGCATGTAGGACAGTACTTGTCCATATAGGTTTTTCTCTTTGGATTCATCACTTTGGATCTGCACTCATGTGCCTTGTGTCCTTTCTTTTGACAATTATAACAATTACCAATAAAAGTAGATTGTGCTTGAGAAATACCTTTCATTTTGCTTCTGCAGATGTTTGAGGTGTGGCCTGGTTTTCCATAGTGATTGCATGACAGCTTCTTGGATCTTGGGTTTGTGAAAGCATTCTTCTGATCTAATTGATTTGAGGATTCACCATTCTCGTTGTACCCTAATCCTGTGTAGTTGTTGACTCTTCTTTGTCCATCAAGAAAATCATCCATCCTTTGGTTGTTATCCTCAGCCTTTTTGATTAATTAATTGTGTTGATTCTGGACTTTGATTTCATGCTTCAATTTCTCGTTCTCTTCTCTTAGCTCACCTATGATCTGTACTCTTTCAATGAGTTTTGTATTTAATCTGTTTGCTTCTTGGCTCATAAGAATAATCTGGTTGGTGACCTCATGGTGATGCTTAGTGAGTCTTAGAATTTCTGATTCTTTCTCTTGTAGTTTCTCTGTAATTTTCCTCCTATCATCAATGGCTAGTGTTCTTTCATTTTTAGTTTTTCTTGCATCATTTATAACATCAATCATTTTTACCATTTGAGTTTCTTGACCAATTTGCAGCATCTTGATTTGATCTGTCAGATGTAGATTGATCTCCTATATACTTGTAATTTCTTCAACTGATGCATTTGAAGTTTTGCTCAATGATGATTCTGTTGTTTCAAAGTACTCTTGTATTTCCATTTCTTTGTAGTCTTTCTCATTCAGCTTGGTTGCCATAATCTGTCTTTCATCAAGAAGTTTTCTCAGTTTTATCTTCGCCTCCTTATACTGCTCAAAGTTTATTTGCATTTGTAACTACTCATTCTCAATAGTCATGTCTAGTCTGAACTTGTCCATTTCTCTGATCTTTTCTCTCAAGTCTTTAAGCTTTTCAAGAGAGAGACTTGGCTCTGAATATTACAAACCTTCCATTCCATATAATTGTTACAACTAGGAATCACATCTTTGTATGCAATGAGTATGTCATAGAGGTATGGAAGGTAAACTAAGTATTTGTCCTTTTGTCTATCTCTCCCTCCATCTTCTCTATGTATCTTCTTATCTGGGTAAAAGCACAAACTTGTGTCACACTTTTATAAAGGAAATGGTCAACCCTGATTCAGTTTTTTAAATTCAATCACTAAAAAGTGGTATATATGTTTAAAAATTTTAAATGATGTAAACTAATAAAATGTTTAAATTTTTTAAGTATTTTATATTTGCAATTTTTAAAAAAAAATTAAAAAATTATAGAAATATCATTTTTAATAAAATAACAACTGAGATACTTGCTGATAAAATGTTAAAATCGAAGTTACATCTACTGTCAACCTTAATATAGTATTTTTTGGTTTTTTTATTCAATTGTTTATGTGTGTATAGATAACTTGGAACTTTAGTGCTTGGATATACCTTTTCATTATTTTTATAAATATACTTAAATATAAAATTAAAAATTCATGTGTACTGAAATATATCGCTTTTCTTTCGACGTCAACTTTTGTCTTAACCATTCATCCAAAATTGAAATAAATTACAACCTCTTGATATAGATTCTTTCCTCTAGCGCATCATATTTTTTCCAAATTTTTAAAATAAAATTTACTATTTTTTCATGACAAGATAATCAACCGTATAATTTTTTGTTGATGACTTCTTTGAATAAAAATTAAATATAAAATATAAAAAGTAATTAAAATATTAAAAAGATGTATTTTTAGAAAAGTTCACTTATAGATCTATAAAAGGGTATTTTTATATTTTTGAAAATATCAATAAAAGGAGTAGGAGTTGTTCAAATATCGTTTTTCTTAAATAATTTTATTTTTTTAGTAATTCGACACAAAGTTGTCTAAAATATGCATTTCATAGACACATTCAATTAGAAAGTTGAGACACATATCTAACTTAGCTAGAATGAATATTGCTAGACCATATGTTTGACCAAAACTAATTTTTAGATAGAAATAGTTAAATTCATTTGTGGTGATAAGTTAGCCTAAAGTGTGACACAGATTTGTACTTTCACTCATCTCTCTATCAATCTATTGCATCATCTATATTTTTTTTCTATGGCTTCCTCTCTATCTATCCCTTTGCATCTCCCTAGATCTATTTCTATCTCTATCTCTCTATCAATTTTTCTCCCATTCTCTCAATTTATATTCATCTCTATCTCTATCTTCTTCTCCCCCTTGACATCTAAACACATCTCCCTCTCTCTATCTAACCATCTCTCTCCATCACCCCTTTCCAATACCTTTAAATCTCTACATCTCCATATTTATTCCCCTATCTCTCCCTCTATCTCCATCTCTATCTTGTTATCCCTCCTCCTCTCTCCTCACTTATAGCCCTTCCTTCCTATAGCCCGCCCCCCCCTCTCTCTATGTTTCTTTTTGTGTCACTTCCTATCTCTATCTTAATTTTTCTCTCTCTTCCTCTCTTTCTTTCCTTATGTCTCTTCTATATATATTTATCTCTACCATCTCTATCTACCTTTTTCTCCTCTCTTTTTATCTATCTCTTTTTTTCTCTACATATCCCTCTCCTCCATATCCATCTCTACCTCTATCTTTATCTTCCTCTCTTGCTGCAACTCTTTCTCTATCTGCAACTCTTCCATTTTTCCTCTCTTACTAGCCAGATGCTATTCCAACCCCTGGCGACGAGCCTCTGCAAGCCTTAACTTCTCTCTCTAATTTTTGATTTCCAAGTGGGCATGCCTCGAAAATATCTCATATGATTGAATTTTATTTTTCTGTTTGGAAAAGTCCACTTGCTGTAATTCAAGTTGTGCATCTTGGTGTTGAAGTCTCTGCCGATATGATTCAATGGATATCTGTGAAATTTTCAGCTCTTCCTTTACTTGTGCAAGAAGGTTTCTTGTTCTTTCTAATTCTTCCTCTGTGGCCCTTTATTTTTCTCTCAACGAAGTCTAGCCATGCATCAATCCTCACACTTACTACCTCAGAGTGTGAACGTATAGATGCACCCCCCTGACGCGGACGAGTTTCCCTTTCACAGGCGCATCAGAGGAAGTAAACAACCACCACCCAGAATGCATCCTTTCATTCTTGTTTCTACCCGTTTGGATTTATGTTTGCAATTACTCGCAAGTGTTGTAGTTTACAGCTTGTGTAGTTGTTTTGAACCTCATGACATATCAGTCATCTTATACAGTATTCCAAAATAAAGATAATAATAATGATTTGATGTAATATCTATGCAAAATTATAAATACATTGTTGATGTATGCGTGTCTCCTTAGGCGACTCTGTACGCTATCTGATGAAGGACGAGCTGTACCGTCCTCCCTGTGCTTGTCTGAATAGATTTTTTTGATAAAGTTTCCAGGAATCTCAGTTCCAGTTCCAATATCTATAGCTTTCATAAGATTTAGGAAGCAATGGACTTAGCGTTTTCTGCCATATCAGTTATTCTGGTAGGAGCTGCTACAATTTTTCTGCTAAAAAGCCTTGGAACTAATAGGAGCCGCCTCCCTCCAGGCCCCAGAGCTATTCTTGTAATTGGTCACCTCCATCTTATCAAGGATAAAAGTAGGCCAACTCATCAGATTCTGATTTCACTCTCATCGATCTATGGGCCTATTATGCATCTCAAATTTGGTAGCCGCTCTGTTTTAGTAATCAGTTCTTCAGACTTAGCCAAAGAATATTTTACAGTAAATGATAAGGTTTTTGCTTCTCGCCCTCAGCTTGCACAAGCCCAGCATTTGGCTTACAATTATTCTATGCTGGGTTGGGCTCCTTATGGCCCTTACTGGAGAAATGCTAGAAAAATCTGTGTACTTGAGCTTCTTTCTTCCAAAAGAATCCAATCATTTAGATCCAAGAGAATGAAAGAGATTTCTAAGGTAGTTAGTTCTCTGTTTCAACAGTCACAGTTGCAGAGTATTGTAAACATGAGAAATGTTTTGTCCCAACTGACTTTTAACTTCCTGATGGCTATGATCGTCGATGACAGGTACTTTGGAGAGAAATCAGGTATTTCGGTAGAATTGATTACCCGTCTGATTAAAGAGACATCTGTCCTAAAAGGAGTGATTTGTATTGGGGATTATATTCGCTGGTTGAAGTGGCTTGATTTGCAGGGGTATGAGAAGGCTATGAAGAAGGTACAGGGGAAACTAGATTTGTATATGCAGAGAATTCTAGAGAAGCACAGGGAGAAAGGATTAAAAGGGGAAAGAGTGATTGAAGACTTTATTGATGTGCTGATCTCGCAGGCAGAGGAGAATTCTGAAGCAATTCCTGATAAAGATGCACTTATTAAGGCTACTGCTCTTGTAAGTTGCTTCGCCTAGGTTAGTTTTGGTATTTTTGGTATATAAAATCCTGTACAGTAGAGACTCGTTATTTGATTTATACTAGGACTAAGAACTATAACAATTAGATTATGCCCCTGGTTTCAACATCAGTCATTTAGTTTCACACTATGTTCTTTCTTTTTTCATTTTTTAATATGTTATATAAAGGTGAAACTATCTATTATAAGAATAATTGGCTATATATTAAGTTTCTTTGTCGTCAAAAGATTCAGGGCGTATTTGCTTTTAAAGAAAAAATAAGAATAGATAGACTACAAACAGATAGTCGGGAAGAAAGAAGGAAATTTTCTCCAAACATTTAGAAAAGATAAACTGGAAAGGCAGAGAACAAAATAGCAGCAGAACTCATGTATATTATTCACTAATAGAATACAAATTTATAGGTGCGAAAGACTCAAGAGTCTTCCTACAAAATAGGAAATTTAATTCAATACTAAACTGTAACTGTGACTATTGACAGCATGCTAAAGTGTGACTATTGACAGCAAACGAGAGAACATTGGACATGTATGCAGCTCATTATTGACTGACATGTACTATAATTTAGTTATGAATTATATTTTCCAACACTTCCTCTCAATTACTGACTGAATTTCGGTGGACATCTGATATATCTCTACAAATGGGAGACTCAAATAACTAGCAACATAAATAAAAAATAATAGAAATTACATTATGCAGAAGTAGTTTTTTGAAAACAGCTCTTAGACTTAATTGTTTTTGTTGCTTCTGAATTAGCTTGTACATCAATGATCTGAAATGTATCAGATCAGTCTCCCTCGTCCATCAGTCTCCCTCGTCCATCATCAAGATGTTAGAGAGCATTAGAAAGCATAAGAAGATTGAAAATAGTCAGATTGCAAATCTCACACAATAACACAATATAAAGAATGAGAAGGAGAAGAGGGAAAGGCACACAAAGTTCCTAGACTGATAGGACTTCTTCAAACTGCTCCTCAACTACAGGTATAGTCACCTAACCTACATCCGAGTTGGAGACTAAACTAACTAGCAACATAAACCAAAACAATAGAAAATACATCATGCGAAAATTGTTCTTTGAAAACAGTTTTTGGATAGGTAAGATTCTTCAAGCTGCTTCTCAGTTGTAGGTATAGTCGAAGTTCGCAATATCAGTGTATACCATTTGTACATGAAGTGTCTTATCATTATCACTCTAGTAAAGGTATAATGCTGAATTGTCAGATTTTAGATCTCCCATGAACTATTAGACACCAATCTTCATCTGTAGGTCTCATAACCTCAATGTAATATAGTTTCTCTGATCTACAAACACTTCAGACTATAGAACAATGAACTATATTATGCTGCATCATTTCCTGTCTTCAAAGTTTCAGCCTCTTCAAAATAGATCAAGTTCTTCATCGTCAATGAAACTATATATCTGGTGGTTCTTCAATAAAAGCAAGAACCATGCCAACGAGATTTGATTTAGTAGGAGTCTTCTTCTCGAATTCCTGATGGCTGGCAACAAAGTGCACTCCCACCGCACTACAGCTCACCACAAGAACAGCGTTTAATGAGAAATGCTCGGAAAACGAACAAATATTAATGCAAAAACTTGAATTTCTCTCTAACAGTTTCAACATAGAAATAGGGATACAGAATGGATGATTTTGAAACGTCCAACATTTGGCATCTACGGATACAGTTGTTGGCCTAACAACAAGACCAGCGTGTTTGTTCTTGAAAACGCAAAGGAGGTCGTTAAATTGCATTGCCTGGAAGCTGGAGAAGCCGTTGCCCTGATTGATGAGGGCAGATTATCAACACAGCACTCCACCAGGAGAGCATCGGGAGTACCCTTGAATAAGCTTGGAATAAATTAATGTCCATCAAACTGAAAACCCTTCTGATTTCATTCATAGAGACAAGATACCCATCTATGTTGAACCACTTATGAAAAAGTTGCTCCAAGAAAGATTTCTTCTCAATTTGCATATTTATTCTATGTCTTTTGTAGCTTACATGTAAAGTCCCTTCAACAGGGTGCATGGCTACTTCAGGTACATTTGAAGTTTGATACTCAGAAGGGCAACTTTGGGAATGTGCCAAGATGATTGTGGATTACCTTCACAAGGCAGGGCAGGGAAACAGTTTTGGCATGAATTTTGTATTGTATTCTTTTCAAGTCATTTGAATAAAATATGGGGTTTAATCTTCTTTATTAAAAAAAAAAAACTCTTCTCTAGATTCTTCTTCTGATAGCCAGCATATATGAGTGACCCTTAAACAACGCTTAAATGGATCAACAGAAGCTCCAAAATTCAACCAGGTGAAGACTTTTCCTTTCGAATAGATATGACTCTCATTTGCTCTGATACTAAATTATTAAAAATAGACTATTGGAAAGGCAGAGCGCAAAATAGCAGAAGATTTCAGGTATATTATCTATTAATAGATTATAAATTTATAGATGCAAAAGACTCAACAGTCTTCCTACAAGATAGAAAACTCAACTCACAGCTGAACTGTGACTATTGACACCAAACTACATAACACTGGACATGTATACTGTTAATTATTGGCATTTACACGTAACAATTATAATTCAGTTATGAATTACATTTTCCAACACAAACTTAAAAAAAATGATATAATTTTACCTGGAATAAACAGAAAAAATATTAAAAAAACTAACATTAGAAAGAAACACGAGTAGGAATGGAAAAGCCTACTGATTACTGTTTAATCAACATTCATAAAATCACTGTAATGTCTGATAAGACATTTTAATTAGTTTCAATATCAATCTTAATATCATTGCAATTAAAAACCCATTTAACAGAACTTTCAATCACTCTACCTCGAAAGCCCTTCCAAATCCTCCCACCCTCCAAAAAACAGAAAATCTATGTTGTAGCAGAAAAGAGTCATAACTCAGACTCCGGCGGCTCATGCGGGAAAATTGAACTGTGTTTTACCTATGTCTCCCAAAAGTTTTGCTTATGAGTGTTACTTCTTCCTCTTTGCATCGCAGATGATTGAGGAGGATAAATACCTTTCCTTTGATTATTGAAATGCCTGAGAATGCTCCCTGGAATTGAATGGACTCCATACAGAGTATTACCTAGATCCATTAATTCTCCAAACGAAACAGGTGACATGTACTAAGGATGTGCATGAGAAAACAGGATGTCGGCAAAACATGAATAAGGTCATTAGAAAATAATATAAAAACATATTTAGGATGTATAGGTATTGAGAAAGAGGAAGGCAGATTAATACACCAAAGAAATAGTAGCAATGTGCTAAAAATATTCTATTTGGATTATGTTCTGGACATTAACTTATCAATTTCTATATTTAAAATTTAGAAAACAAGCTATGAGATTGGTAGTTTAATCATGAGAAATACTGTCACTAAACTGACCTGCGAATTGGAGAAGGCGTCAAAGAATAACCTGGCTCTAGTCAAAGTATAAATACGCTCCACTGGATCAAGACATATATGTCTTGTTCTCCTCAGTGCTTAGAAGTGAAGTATATAAGAAACTCTTGATAGCAATTGTATGAAAAAAAATGTTTTGATAAGTTGAGTAGGGTTTTGGGAGGTTTAAAGAACAGAAAAAAAATGTTAGCATGTTTAAACTCATATGATTTATTATCACATCTTTATCCACAAAATATTTGAATATTCGAAGCATCATAAGTAATTAACGTTTTTGAGAAGTTTTGATTTTATCTCTATTCCTTGCGGTCTTGTAGGTTATGATAAATGCAGGGACTGATACATCTTCAGTTGCATTAGAGTGGGCAATTTCAATGTTATTGGAACATCCCGAAGTCATGAAAAGAGCACAAGAGGAACTTGATTCGAAAGTTGGACGAAAGTGATTGGTGGAGGAATCAGATATACACCAGCTAACATACTTGCAAGCAATAATTAAAGAGACTTTGCGTCTTCATCCATCGGCGCCTTTGTTGTTGCCACATAAATCTATTGAGGTTTGCACAGTGGGAGGCTATCTCATATTCCTGCAGGAACAACGCTGTTAGTAAATGCATGGGCAATTCATAGAGACCCAAAAGTGTGGAATAAGCCACTGGAATTTATACCAGAGCGTTTTATGGAGAAGGGTGTAGAGATAGATACCATGCAAATGAGAGAGAATGAGTTTGAGATGATTCCATTTGGGACAGGGAGAAGAGGATGTCCAGGTGCTTCTTTGGCAATGTGTATGGTACAAACAACTCTTGCAAGATTGTTGCATAGCTTTGACTGGTTTGTTCCAGATGGAAGAGTCACTGATGTGAATGAGGGGATCAGTTTTACAATGCCAAAGGCAATGCCTTTGGAAGTTACCAGCAAGAAGTCTAGACATTCGAAGTCCTCTCCTTTTTCTAGTATGGCTTAAATGTAAAATAAATGACCTGTTCATATGATGAGAGGCACACAATGATAGATAAGCTTCAGCTCAATGCCAAGGATAAATGAGATCCATCCATATTTTAGATAAAAAGATTGCCGAAGGAAAACATATTGCATCTTTTCCTCAAGAAAAATTGTAGAGGCTGTTAAAGCTTGTCTTACCATGTTATTGCTTCAAAAGATCATTACAATTACTAACAGTATCATGATATTCTACGGAGACTTTTGTGGGATTTCATTTACCTTATACAAACTCTATTTGAATGTATAGAAAATTATATTGTTAATATTAAAGTACAGCTGGTATAATACTTCCACCTAAAGATACATGTTTTTGAAATCAGTCTTTGTGTTTCCAATATGTTCATTATTTTAATTTACATATTTTGTTTTGTATTTTGCTGGTATATGTATACATTTATATTATAATTATATGAAATATTTATTTGAATTTTGCTCTTTGTTAATTCATGATGAAGATGCTTGTCACATTTTTCTTCAAAACCCTTTTCTTTGTCTTTGGCCTCAATGGTAAAGGTGTTGGATCCATCCTTCTATTGATGCTACTTCTTTATGTGACTTTTGGTCTATGGATTGTCTTCCGACTACTACTTTTCTTTTAGTGGTCTAGGCTATTGGTCCCAATTTTCTTCTATGAGATATTCCGTTAGAGAGGAATCACTGCATTTTTAAGGAACATCAGCGCCTCATTAAATATGTTTGGCACAAGGTGCTAAATTCAGCTCAAGAGGCTCTTGCTGCTAAATACTGTTTTGATCAAATCACCACTTCTCTTGACCTTATGGTTGTTGAGCGTTTGGATATGGGAATTTTTCTTGTTTCCTATAACATCTAAGTCCTAGACCTATCCTTCCTAAAAAGTTCCTTCTCGCAAGATTAATAGAGTTGGTCATTATAAACCTCCTCCTAATGAAGCTTTATTATTAATGTTGATGGTTACTCTAAGGGTTATTGTTGCCCAACTTGGGTTGGAGGCTTTAACCATCATAGTTAGATAGTTATGTGCAGAGTAGTTATTGGAGTTGGTAGCAATAAGACAATGGAATTCAGCGCCCTTCTCATTGCTTTACAAAAATCTTGTGGATTAGGTTGGTTGAAGTTATTTTTGAGACAAATTCTAAGATTTTAAAATTCCTTTTGAATTAGAAGAATTTTTGATAATTTAATGATTTATCTTAGTACTCAGCTCCATTTCTTTTGTTCATATCCCTTAAGAATGGAATGAGGTTGTTGATTCTCTAGCTAAATGGACTTTAGAGTCCCCTAAAAGGATAGAATATTTGTGATTGAGATTCTCATTCTCTTGATCAAGTTACTCAGGTTTTACATTTCATTGAAATGAATGTGGGCTAATCATTGGACTTATTTCTTTGTGTTTTCTAAGTAAATATGTGTCCTTGGTGTTGGTGGAGTTGTAGAAGACCTTTTTGGTTCCTTATTTTTCTTCTTGTGATAGCTATCTAGAAATATTTTAATATTCTCTTTAGAACTCTTGATGAATAAGTTCTAATCCATTTTTCAAAAAAGAAAATCATTAGTATTTGCATCCCTTTGGGAAATTAGTCCTTCCATTATCATATGGAATATCTGTGTGGAAAGAAACAACAGGATCGTTAAGAAGAAAAGTTCAACCTTGGATAATGTTCTTTATAGGATTGAACATTCAATCTCTGAGGTGGTCATGTCTTATGTCTATAAGAATATCAAACATTTGAAGACTTTTACCGATTGGGATAATTGTATACATAAGACTTGGCCTTTACTCAATACTATCCCATCTCATGGTTGTACTACAGGGAATAATAAATCTAATGTGAGGCAAAATGTTGTGTGGACCCCTCCTCCTAAGGGTTGAACTATAAATTAAACTTTGATGGTGCCTTAAGGGGAAATCTTGGATTATCAGGAACTGGTATTGTTATTCGAGATTTTACTGGCTCCATCATTAAAGAAGTCTCTAAAAAAATCCCAATTGGCACTAATAACATGGTTGAAATAAAAGATCTTAGCTTAGGAATCACCTCTGTCTTAGAGTTAAATATTAAAAAAATTGGTAATTGATTATGAATCTACGGTAATTTTCCACACTTTACTCAACAAACAGACTCAATGATAGGATCTTAAATATCTTCTGGAGAAAATTATATTACAACTTCAAGCCCTTTCCAAGTATGAGGTCAAGCATTGTTATAGGAAAATTAATCAAATTGCAGACTTCCTGGAAAAAAAATCCATTAATGATGATCTGCCTATACAAGTGGTGGATCCACATACCCTTTCATCTATTCTTTAATCTAGTATTTTGGAAGCTTTGTTTTGACTTCATCAAAGATGGTTGAATTAATGGAAATGGTTCTCTTTCTTATAGTTTGATTCTCTTATATTGTGGTTGAAATGTTTCATATGCTTTTATAATTACTCTCTGCCTCATCGTCACCATTGGGATTTGGAGGTTCTATTATATTGATGTATTCACAATGATGGGGGTGGTAGATGGCAGCTCTTTTCCACCCTCACCATTGGTGATTTCATTTATTTTAGCATTTATGATTCTCATTAATGGGGTTTCCCACACATTCCAAAATGATGAATACAAATTCTAAAAGGTTCATCCCCACCACTGGGGTTTGCATATTTTGTCAAAATATTGGATTCACAATGATGGGGGTGGCAGAGGATTATTTCTTCACCCTCCCTCAACTTTGGGGATCTGACTGTGTCTAGGTTATTTGATTCTCATTGATGGGGTTGGACGCAACTATTAGTTTGAGGAAAAAATTCTTAATATGGGAGTTGGTGTCCACAGTTTATATTATTATATTATTGATAGCTGATTTTATTCAATGTTGGGGGTATTGCATCCCCACTATGATCTTGTGGATGATATTATGAACCAATGAGCTTGCAATTTTTGCACATGATGTTTTTTTTTATCTTTTCAAAATTTCCTAATTATTTACCGAGGGAGAAATTATAACAGTCGTTGTCTATTCTCACTAATTGGGATTGGAGGCTTTGCCACACTATTGAAATCTCAATGATTGAAGTGATTGATGACTGCTCACTCTCACCATTGGTGGTTTGATATAATTAGATTGTCTGATTCACATGGTTGGGGTGGAATGCTAATTACAAGACCATTATTTGAGTCAACATGGAGGGGGATGATCACTGATTTAAACACTTTTTTATGTGAATTTGAACTTATTTCAATTATATGCCATGGATGGTCTACCCTCACTACTAGGGATTGGATGCTCTGCCAGTCTGTCAGATTCACAAAGTTGGGGTTGTTAAGGGTGTTTTTTTTCTTCACCTTCACCCTTGGGGGTATAATTGTATTCAGCTTATCTCATTCTCATTGATGGGGTTGGACATTAATAATAGTATCAATCTAGGATAATAATTTACTCAATCTAGTGGGTGATGTTACTGAGCTAATTATTCTATCATTGGAAGTTGAACTCATTCAATTCAGAGCCCAGTTACATTCCGCATATGGTGCTACATCTTCATGATGGTCTTATTGATGGTTTTAACAATATTTTGAAATCACTTATAGTTCGGACATTATTTGAACTCTCTACAGTGTGGGGTTCTCAAAATACTATTATTGAGGAAGGGCATTTTATTTTTAATTCTATTTCATCGGAATGGCTATTGATTTTAAATTATGTTTCATTTTTTCCAATACACGGTTGATGGGAACTCTACCTACTTCTACCCACATGACTACTCCATATCCTTGATTAGATGTTTGTGGCTTTGGTTAGAATATTTTCTACACAGCTCTTGTCATACACACTCAGTATGAATTTTTACAGCTCTCTTTGTTGTTGAAGTTAATTCAAAATCCTTTGACTAGGCTTAATTGTATCCATGATAACTATCAATTCTGGATTAGAGCATGAGGCCATTCTTAATTTAGGGGTTATAGTTAATATTTTCTTCACTAACAATAGTTTGAACAAGTTGTATTTTGTTGTTTTTTAGGATGACCTACAAGAGGATGCATATGCGATATTATTGCCAAATCTAGGATGTCCATGCATTTGTTTGCCTCTTCGGATATATCTTCTACTACATTCTTCTGAAGTTCTTTTCCCAATTAAACATTCTACTACGGGATTTTGTTGACATTATATTGGAATATATTCTTGGATCATGTATTTCTCTGGGATGTATTCTTTTGACATTGCACTGGGATGTATTCTTGGTTCATGTATTTGTCTTGGGACATGGTTGTTGGCCTTGTTGTTGTATGAGTAGGCTTTAGGTTTGCTTCTGGAGCTACAACCTCGAGTTTTCTTTACCTAGTTCTTTCCTGATGGTATGCTCCCCTTAACCAGGATTCAATGTATACTACCTTTGTTAAATAATCAAATGAGTATACATTTTTACCTTTAAAAAAAATGTATTTTTCAATAGACATTTTGTATTAGTATTTAATACAAGTATGAGATACGCTACCTTATTTTGTTTGTAATTGGAAATTGTACTATGTGAGGAACATAGAGATATAACTAAATTAGTGTAATTTGTGGTCATATGGTGCATCTAAAAAGGTGACGATAATTGATTGCTAGTATAAGACTCTAAAATTAGATATTGTGTTGTAAAAACAATATTTTTAGTTGTTTTGATCACAAATCTTGCATCTTTCTGAAAAAGGAAAAGTGTAGTCTTATTAGAAAATTTATTCCCCCTTAAATAAATTATGAGTCATTGTACACATTGACAATTTTTTAATATACAAAAAATCACATTTTGATTAATATTGAATGTGTAACATTTATTTTATTGAACAATCCATAACAAGAAAAAAGAGAAAATAAAGACTCTATCTCCAAAAAATGAATAACTGACAAAGTTTTCCTTCCTAAATATTCTTAGGGTTCTTTTGTGACGTGTGTGTGTGTGTGTGTGTGTGTGTGTGTGTGTGTGTGTGTGCGCGCGCGCGTGCGCGCGTGCGCGCATACATACATACATACATACATAAATACATGATTTCTTGGTAAAAAAATTATGTATTGTATATTTGAAAATAAAAGACATAGATGTTTAGCTTAATGAAATAAATAGGCATAGGTTACTTTAAAGGTTTAGGATGTGTTTGATTAGGGCTTGATGGATTAGAATAGATTGGATAAGCAATATTGTATAGTTAGCACAAGCATTCTAGAAATAATAATTAATGAAAATAGATAATATTAATTTTTACAATAAATGATGATTGTTCATTGATAAAGACAAGTAAGTTGATACACCTAAGACATTAAATAGATAGCCATTTATGTAGATTAGAATAAAAATCTTACTTTTCACATTGTGTTGGACTATCCTTATGATGTTGGATCTAAGTCACAGCTTCTTCAATTTATTTCCTATTATGAATTTTAATTTGTATCATATGTAGATCTCTCCTTATGAACAAGCCTAGATTCATTAGCTTCTTAGAAAAAGGTTGGAAAAAGAGCCTCTAGAAAACCAAAACATTAAATTAGCTAGGCCTTAGAAGACTACCCTTACAAAAAGATTGCTCATGTCTTCCCTTACGAAAAGGTTGCTCATGCCTTTCTGCAGCCTCACTTTCTTGTATTAGAGTTCACATAGCTAGTTGAGGTGAGTAAAACAATGGTGAAGGTCATGCAAAATCAGAAGCACCCTAAATAAGAATTGTACATTCATATCAAAACCAGGTGAAGTAGGAAAATGATTACCGGCCATCAAGGACACCTTCGAAGCTGATAATTGAACCTCTAGCGAGAACAATCAATATCGTCAAAAACTTCTAAAATATCAAATCTATTACTTTATTTTCCTTTTATGTTGATTTTTGTTTATTATGGAGGTCTCACTGGAATAAATCTATTGGGATCAAACTTGCCATGGTTAGTTGGATATTTCCCTTTCTCACTTGTTCAAAGTTGAACCTTCAATACACCTTATTGAGAAGAAAAAGAATTCAAAACTTATTTCAGCCAGTTCATCTGAAGATAACCCATTATTATGACAAAGGCAACAACATAAAGGAACAAATTGATCATCTACTTACTGAATTCAATTCATATTTCCAAATCCAATTTCCAATGAATTAAGAAAAGGATTATTGAGGTCAATCTCAACACAAATGCATACATTTAAAATAGTAACCTTTCTCTCAAGTGTCTGATGAAATATCGGATCTCCAAACTCCATGGGCAGAAACTCCATAGGCAGCTGAAGATGACTAATCCAAACTGGAATTCGACATAGAAGCTCCTTCAAAAGATCAAAACTAATGTACCACAGTTTGATAAACAATCCTATCCGATTGCGAAAATATGACACACCTTGTGAAGACAACAAAGGAAAAACCATTACCCGCCAACATAACCTCTATTTCCCCCTAGACTGCCAATGTGTATACGTCCAATTTCTAAAAAGCGCAGAGTATACCTTCAAAATTCAAACTTGCAACATAACCTCCATTTCTCCCATAGACTGCCAATGTGTATACGTCCAATTTTCTAAAAACTGCAGAGTATACCTTTAAAATTCAAAATTACAAATGAGTGTATGCTCCAAAAGACTAAGCATATCATCTGTAATGATTTCTAGGTTAATGAGCACAATGGATAGGTCTTCCTAACTTCGCAAATAACCATTTGAAAGAGAACAACTCTCCATTCTCTAAGTATCCTCGACATCATGTCTAGCTTGCAATAGAAACGTAACCTTATTAATATGTCCAGAAGAGGAATCGTCTTCTATTCAAACAACATCTTTAAATAAAGCCAAAGGTCTGCCTAGACCACTTCTAGGACTCGCCATAAAGGATCAAAACTTTCATGCACCAGATAAAATAAAAGAATCTATATTTTTAAAACAGAAATCAATGCAAATCTGTCACATGTTATGGTATAGAAAAGAATGCAAGAACATGCTGAACAAGTTCAGTGCCGCAGTTCCACCTTCATTTGAGTTCGCAGACCTTAAAAGAGAAGGGTTCCAAATCTTAAATCTAGCATCCATTATTCGCCCAGCTTTAAAACTGATAAATAAATAATAAAATAGACTATGTTAACTACTATGTAAATGTAAACTATCTTTGAAACTAGCACTTAAAGGCCAAATAAGAATTTATAGCCCTTACATGGGAAAAAAGCCTGCGTCGACTCTAAACAAACAATAGCTCATAGCATTTAAAATTCCTAAATATTCATCCAACATCCATTATTCACCCAGCTTTAAAACTGGTATATAAACATTAAAACAGAGTCTGTTAATAGCTGTCTAAGATTAGAACTGTGCATGGTACAGAAGGCCATCTTAGGCAATCTTCAAGTAATCTAATACATAGAAAGATTTAATAACGACCCTAGAACTAAGACAAAGCACATTGCTTATTTGTGCTACCATTGGCAGTAAGATGATGCGACTTATTTTGTAATTAAAAGATAAGCAAAAACAAAGGACTTCATCTTTTCAACTATAGACCTATTTCCCATGAAAGACGAGGCTTGATGACAACCTCCAAAGGCTCTACCTTTGGCATTGAGAAACCAACCCCTTCATTCATGTCAACTTCTCTGCCATGTGGAACAAATCAGTCAAAACTCTGCAACCTTCTAATAATCATTCATTTAGTATTGTTATGCTAACTTTCCAATAACTGTTTATTTAATAAGTTATTCAGGTACCAATAGTCAATCATTATGTAGCAATAGTCAATCATTTCTTATCTTTTTGTATTTATGGTCGGCCTATTTGTACACCACTACTAGAACATATGTCCACATGTACTTTTGATATTGAGTGGGTGGTTATTGGAGCATTTTCAAGAACTTATTATGTATTATTTTGAAATAACCACTTTTTGACCCCGTCATGTGCAAGTTAATACCCAAAAGTCAAAACCTTAGCTTTAAGTAGCTAAGATGCATATGGAGACAAAATCTTCATATATTGTTTAGAATGTGAAATTAGCTACTGATGATACACAAATATAAAAATATATATATGTATTTCAAATAAGATAATCCATTGATTCTAAAGTATAATTTTTTTTTTAAATGTTTAAATATATTTTAAAAGAATAAAGTATTTTGAAGTAATTTGAGGTAATAAATACTGCATAAACTATTTTATTGTAGAAAATAGGGTAGATTCTCAATTAAAATGATATATTTTAAGAAAATCAAAGTATAATTATAATTTTTTATTTCCTTCAATCATATTCTCTTTGTTGTACGTCTTCCACTAAGCCATGTGAAACATTTAAAAGCTATGACAGCTCTGTGTAATTGGTGAAAGTGATAGATTTGGACAAAGACCCCGCCAACCATTTAAGGACAAGCTTTCGCATCCCCACATTACTTTCCTAGGGGACATCCACAAGTCCTCTATAATAGATCATGAATATATTGTTTATTAAGTACAATACAATAAAACTAGCAATCGCACCTTAAGGTGCAATGGGTACGCCGAAGAGATATTGAAGGTCAATTAGGAGAAAATGTTGGTATTTTCTTTTGCATATATTAGTGAAACTAATAAGGTCAGTTGGCATAC
>MU225723.1:36789-48956 GCA_018584345.1 Thuja plicata
AAATATGAAAATGAAAACATATTGTACATATTTTAGAATGTAATTTAAAAAAAAATTATTATAAATATATTATAATTTATAATTGAAATATCAATATAAATATAAATATATTATAACATAATAAACATAAATAATTATAAATGGTATACATTAAATAATAATTAACTGTTAATACATTATATTTATTATTTTAATAATTAAAACTTAAAATAAAAATAAAAATCCATAGAAAAGAATGAAAAGAATATAATATTTAATTCTAAATTTCAATACCAAATATAATACGACATATCCAGGTATGCAAATAGCATATATTTTATTTAAAATGTCATTATGATCTGCGCCAGATAAAAATATTAAAAGGAGGGCAGCTATAATGCAGCGGAGTTTAGGAAGATACGGAAAAAGAAGTGGAGAGCATATGGCAACGTGGCAGCACAGTACAGTTGCAACATCAACAGACAACAAGCTTTCAATCGTCTTGCAGTGAGTGATGAGCATTTTGGACCTTTGATATGTAAATGGAATTTTGCAATTTCAGAAAAGGAACGCCTTCGGCGTAATAAAATGTACATTGAAATATAATTATAGGAGAAAATTTTGACAAAGGATTTAGACCACTAGAGTAAATGTAGAAAATCAATATAAAGAAAGGTTTAAATAATATTTTATAAAAATTTCCTACTTTTCTATGAAATAATGTATTATAATAGTATATATATATTAGATTATTGTGTTGGAAAATTGTAATCTCACTAAACTATTATACTTATTCTTTACATTATATTATACATCAATAACAAAATTAAATCCTTCTCCTTTACTACTATAATTATGCAAAGTAATGATTCAATATTAAAAAATTCTTTAAAAAAATAAAAATTAACAATATTTAATAAAATTCATTATTTTTCCACAATCCATCAATTGAAAACTCAGAACTTCTAGATTCCATTGTGTATTTCTTTTCGGATCTCAGTTTCAAATAGAAAACTGAATGTTTAATAAGCTAGTTGAGTCACTATGTCTAGGCCTACAAATAAAGTTACATAAAATGACGTTAGCAATGAGGTCATTAATTTGATGCTAATCAAAGACTAACCAATACCTTATTTATTCCTTTTTAAGGAATAAACGGTCAATAATTACTTTGAATACACTTAACGCTTTCCATTCTTCTTCGCCTCTGTTCGCGGTAGCCATAAACCCCTTCAGAATTTCAGCCCCTCCGTGCCTTATTTGAAGATCACGATTCCCTGTGTGTACAACTGCTACTATCCTCTCTACTTCAGAAAATGTATGATCTTCCAGAAAATAAGCGAGACCTGCCGATATATGGAGAACGCATAGAATGATTGCAGTGGATGAAGTTCGAATCTCCTTCAGCTTGTGACAATAAACTCTACTATTCTGAATCTCAGATATTGCATGCCCACCGATCACATCAGAAAACAAATTCGCATTTACTCTCGCCACTGCTTCATACACTGCATTCCCTTCTATAATAATATAATCTGATGGCAGTCTCTGAAACATTGAAAAGATATAGTCTTGAGATCTCAAGCATTAACTTCGCAATAAAATATTTGAAAACGGCAAAGAGATAGTATATTAAGACAAATGGTGAAAGTTGCACCTTCAGTCCAGAAAGGAAGTTTAATCCGCTTGCATGAGCCGACAAGCTAATTGCCAGGGTTTTCAATCCTTCCAACTCTTGAGCACCTTGTACATTCTCCAACTTAGAACACTTAAGTATGCTCAATTCTTGAAGACTTACCAGACCAGACACCCCCGATATTGTTTTTAAGTCATCACAGTCAAGCAATGAGAGGACCTGCAGCGTCTTTACCAGTTTTAAGTCCACTTCAGTTAGTTTAAATGTCGAATCAATCTCCAGATATTTAAGGCTGGGACATATGTCTCCACTAATTACCAACTTTGGAAAGAAGGGAAGATGAAAGGATATCTTTCGAAGGCTACTCATGCAGTTATTTGAACCTCCACTATTGCTCAGGACCAGCTCTCCATTTATTGGCAAGCCGGAAATATGCAATGTTTTCAGATTACTGAGTTTCGCAAGTGATTTTGAGAAAGCCATCCCTTCAGTGCCTGACTGGAAGGAATAATAAATAGACAATTCTTCCAAATCATATAGCATTTTTAATAAATCTGGAAGATTTTTGAGTCCACAACATACCGCAAGATACAGCCGTCTCAACTGAAAACTATCCTGGAATTCAAAATCAATATTAAAAAATGAACTGGTTTTCTATTGTTGAACAATCTTCACTAAACTACTTACAAGTTTGCTGGAAAGGAAAGCAAATACCTGGGTGTCGATTTGAGCAGGGGTGAAGCTCCATAATTCATCGACTCCGGAAGCATACAAATCCCGTATCTGTCTCACAGGAAACCACGAAGGAATTGTGTTTCCTTTGTACACACGAACCAGGCCAAGCCACAGGAGAGCAGTTGATGTGCCACCATAATTATTTGAATTTCCCATCAAATATTCAATTTGAAATTTGAGGCAGGAGTCCTCAAATTTATCATAACACCGACCATTTGTTTCAGCTAGAATATTCCGGAATCCCCTTTTTCGCTGCATTCAAGAATCAACATTCAATTTATATGCTTTGCTACTTAACTACTAATACTAAAAAGAAGTAAGGTCTCCAAAGCTACTAACTAATTTTATAACTACAGAGATTAGAGAAGAGATTATAGAGAAGCAGCACACCATAGATCTGAGGTACTCTGGCCGCCACAACCGGCGAGGCACCTGTTTGTCCGCCATTTGTCTTCCGAAGTCGCGGAGGTGATCGTGCATTCTAAATACAGGTGTCCGATCAGCGTACCATATAAGTTCACCATTCTTTGTTTCAACTTCAACAAGGCACTTATCAAGCAACCTTTGAACTGCGTGCTCAGCCGTCGTCCACTGGGTCGCCTTCCATATTTCTACAGCTCTCTCTTTTTCTCGCCCAATAAAGAAACATGCAATATCCATAAATATTTGTTTCTCCTCGCCCTCCAAACTGTCAAAGCTGATTTTAAGACATTACCTAACATCATTAGGTTGGATATCCTTTGCTTTCTCCAATTTCAACTCCCAATATTTCTCATCCCTTCGGCGAACATGGGTGCCCAGAACTTTGAGTGAGAGACGCAAACCTCCACAGAATTTCACAAATCTTTCGACCAGCTTCTCGAATGGAAAGGTCGGCTTCTTTAAGCCAAAAGCATGGCTAAGGAAGAGCTCTTTAGCATGATCAGTATCCATTGTTTTCATCTGATAACAACTACTGATTTCTGCACCAAATAAGACACCTTTGTCACGGGTTGTGACAATTACGAAGCTACCAGGACTAAGAAGGTCTTGAAATAAGAGGGCGTATAACTGGTCCTGATGATCGATGTCATCTAGGATTATAAGAAAACGCTTCTTAGACCCTGCCCTTGTCAGATTATACTTTAGTAATTGCTTCCCTTCATCAATATGTCGAAATTCCTTCTCGTCAGTAAACAGATCTTTCAGAAGCTTCCTTTGCAGAAAGTGCAATTCACCTTTCGCATGTGATTCTCTCACATCATATAGAAAACACGATGAATTGTACTCTGAACGTTTCGTGTTGAAGATTTCTTTCGCCAGGGTAGTCTTTCCAGAGCCCCCAAATCCAAAGATCCCCACTATATTCGCCCTCTTCTTCACTGGCTCTTCAAACCGCTTTTCAAACTCGCTCACAAGTTTACCCAGCCCAACTGGATATGGCGCGACATGCAAAGGTATCCTCCTTTCTATTTCTCTCTCCACGCAGGACACAATCTCTTTACACAAATTGCTGAAATCCCAGAACAAGATTATAATTTCCATAAGACAAGGTCAAATAAAGGTCAAAAATTGAGAAAAAGGGCAAAAATGATGAATGGAAATTGAATTCGAAGGAAATAGTGAACGTACTCTTCACCAGTGCAAAGTTCAAAGCCAACTACTTGTGAAGCAGATTGAAGGGCTTTTTTCCATCCGTCCAGCTTATCAAGGTTCCTGCCTTTCCGTTCATATTCGGAAAATGCCGCACAATACGCTCCTTTGTCAATATACCGAAGATCAGAGGGCTTGACTTGATAAAAGACGGGAATGAAGAGCGATTTTTCATGATCTCGTTGTTCTATCATAAGAACGAGCTCGTCTAAACACCACGAGGAATCTGCATATCCAGGGGAAAAAATGGCTATCTGAACAGCAGAAGAGCAAATGGCACTCCCAATGGCATGAGTAATAGAATCCCCCTTTTCTAACTCAAGACGGTCTAGAAATGCCCGGCACCCTCGATCGCCAAGAAGTTCATATGACTGTTTGGCAAGGGTTTCTTTGACGTCGGGGCCTCGGTGGCTGATGAATGCATCATATAATTTTGAGAAAGAGGAAGCCATCAATACAAGATTACTAAAACAACAATGGCATGCATTTGCTGGATAATATATAATATGGAGTGGGCAGAGAAATACAAGGCCACTGAACAACGCGGAAAAAAGGAGAGAAATAGAACATTTTGTTAGTTCGATTGTATGAACGGACTGGTTGCAATTTGTCATTTAATCGTAGCAAAACTATGGTCTAAATTTTTTTGACTTGGTCTCTTCAACGTTGTTGTTGAAGTTCGTTTTGTGAAGACTTTCATAAAAAGAGGGCTTCCGAGAAGCTACGGTTGAAGTTTCACCAAAGTTGATTCTTTTATTTCTTCATTTTATTTGTTCGTCATTACCACTTTTTCTTCACCTTCTACATATTCAAATGACTACTTTTTGACAGCATTTGTCATGTCATTTCTACTAACAGGTCAAGAGTAATAAAAATCAAATTTGATAAAACTTTCAATATAACTTTTCCAAAGTCCTCTTTTAAGGGAGGCATTCACAACATGAACTTCCAACACAGCTTCTCTGAAACCCTCCTTTTTATTTATTTTTCTCAAAATTGATTTGCTTATATGTCGGTAGCTGCCATCTCTTCACCACAGAGGAAATTTCCTTGAAATTACTTCAAATTTGGTAAAACTTTCAACATAACTTTTCCAAAGCCCTCTTTTAAGGGAGGCTTTCACAACATGAACTTCCAACACAGCTTCTCTGAAACCCTCCTTTTTATTTATTTTTTCCAAAATTGATTTGCTTATATGTCGGTAGCTGTCATCTCTTCACCACAGAAGAAATTTCCTTGAAATTACCTGGATTATCAACCACGCTTACCAGTCCGTTTTTCCCTACGTATGGCCCACTTTATTGTCCTATTTATGCTTGCAATGCTCCTGCATAAATATTTAAAGGAAAAAGGACTAAAAAGGTAGGTTTCTTGGCAGAGTAAAGAAGATTCTCTGAGGAATTTGAATAGTGGCAAAAATGTCGAAAAGTTTGTAAAATATTGAGGGATTTGAAAATGCCAGCGCTGAAACAGCAGTGAAAGATATTCCGCGAGGCATGAATTGCACCTACTGGGAATTTCATAACAGGTATATGCTTCCACGATTAGTGCCTGGGTTGCAGAATCCAAATGGCCACGCGTGCTAAGGATCGTCGTTGGAAAGAGTTTTCAGAAAATTTTATTCAACTACTGTGGCCTACAATCTGTGATAACTCTAGAATTGAAACAAAGAGGTTTGTTGAAAGACCCCAAACGCACAATACATTCATCTGCAATTACCGTCTTAGTATAATTCCTTCTCATCCTGAAGAAAAAGAGCACAAACAGGGGATATAGCATATAAAGTCAAAAAATTACAGGTAGTGGAGGGGTTGCAGGTGGAAGCTTCCGAGCTTGAAATTTTAGGCAAACTATATGATACAGTTCACACGTATGTGTGAGACGGATGGGGGAATTCAGTTTTTTTAAAATTGAAAACATTGTTTAAAAAATTTAGTTTATAGTTATTTGTCAAAAGGGTGCCTGTGATACACAAAGTTAGAAGACTATTATGTGGAAGAGTCAAATATTAGGGCAACTCATTATAATGAGAATCAAATAAAACTTCTCAAGTCTTTCAAAAATTCTAAAAATTTTCAATAAATATTGTTTTTAATACCGCTTTCTTATCAAACCAAAGTAATGCCCTCAATGGTGGACTAAAATCTTTGTAGAGAATATTGAAGAAGGGTGTAGTAATTATTATTGTATAAATTTCTATTATTTTTTTTGTCATCATCTTCACTAGGGGAAGGGTAGCAGTAGTTGCTATAGCTAACTTCATGCAATTATATATATTCTAAGCGGTATATCAGATTTTGATAAATCTTTTTGGTTGTCTTCGTATGTGCCTTAACTACTTAAAGCTAAGGTTTCCAATTCTAGGTATTAAGTAGTTAAAGCTAAGGTTTCAGTTTTTGGGTGTTAACGATGCACACTATTTTAGCTGAATTTCTGGCTTTGAAATTCATTATGCACACGATGCACACTATAGCAGTCATTATATGTGAAAGGGTCAAAAAGTGGTCATTTCAAAGTGTCGACTAATACATGCTTGAAGATGGTTCAATAACAGTCCACTCAGAATCACCAGTACTTGTGGACAACTCTACCAGTAGTGGTGCACAAATGTTCTTACAATGGTCCACAAATGGGCCAAGCATGAATTAAAAAAAGAAAAAAATCATCAACTATTGGTACATAAATGATAGACTAGAGGTGCATATGTGATTAATTAAGTGAAAGGTTATTAGGGGGTGACTATGACAATAAATAAGTCGCTATTGAGCACTGAGTGATAATTGGTGTATTTCCCCTATTTTTTGTTTACGTCTTACGCATCATAATTGATTTGAATTTGATGTGTTTAATGCACCAATTCATTTTTGAGAAGAAGAATAAATGCATATAAGTATATTTATTTTTCATTTTATAAAAATATAAAGAAGAGAGAATGAGAGAGGGAGAGATATAATGATAAAGATAGAGGTAGAAAGTGATATATGGAGAGAGGTAGAGAGCGGGAGATGTAGATATTTAAAGGTATAGGAAGGGGGTGATGGAGAGATATGGATGGATAGATAGAGAGAGGGAGATGTGTGTAGATATGGAGGGGGGAGAGGAAGATAGAGATAGAGATAGAGATAGAGATAGAGATAGAGATAGAGATAGAGATAGAGATGAATATAGAATGAGAGAATGGGAGAAAAATATAGGTACATCGAGAGGTAAAGATAGAAGGAGATATAGGGAGATACAGAGGGAGACACCGAGAGGGAGAGATATAAATATACATAGACGACGAGATAGATTGATAGAGAGATAAGGAGATGTATCTAAAGGATGAGAGGGAGAGACATACATACTTAGTTGACCTTCCATACTTTTGTGGCATACCCATTGCACACTAAGGTGTGATTGCTAGTTATAATTTGAAGTTTAAACTTCTAAAATTATAAATTAAAATTTATTTATTTGTAATTTCATAACTATTTATTGTGAGTTGACTTTATACACATTTTTCTCATTTATGTACTTTGTTTTTAAATTTAAAGAAAAATCCATTTAGTGACTTCAAATCATGGTGGAGGGATGGAATGCGGGAATAATATCTTAGATCAAATTCATTAAAGGATATATATTCTAAATGTGAGTACCCAAAAATCATACATATTAACTATTATTTACAACCTTTTCTCAATGTCAAACTCAAATGCTTAATTAAAATTATTATATCTCTAATTCATGACGCAATGTTCTTAGGATGAGTACTTCATATGTTGATGCAATAAAAGGATAAAACACCAAAAAATCATAACTGAAACAATAATTGAAGATACCCTGATACAACTTGTTGCTCCTTGAGTTAGATATGCTCTTGAATTGCAATGCAAAGATATGTTCTAATGAGATGATGAAATGAATTGAGAAGGCCTTATATAGGAATCTCAAAGTGAAAACGCCTTTTAGATGACTTTAAATTACTATTTTACTATGTTTAAGTTTAGGCAACACATGGTTTATTTAATGCAACTTGGTAGTTTTTCGGGAGCTTGTTTATGTAAAAGAAAATACAAGGTTAGTTTTTGAGGTTAGCCAGATTAGAATTTGTAGAGGTTGGATGCATGGCATGGGATGTGTGGTTACATTCATATTCACATGGAGTTGATTATTTATGCCTAGGTTTTTGAAGGATTTCATGGATGTATTGTAATGTTGCATTGTTGAATAATGCATGGATGATGGATTATTTTGGAGGTTAGGTTTTTCCCTCATGAGGGTTTTCCCAATGTATAATTGTGCTATCTATGATGGGCATGTTGTCTATTCTTTTACATTTAAATTTTGAGTACTTTTTTGATTGATTTTTCATATAGATTATGTGAACGTGTCATTGTTTGGATGCAATCTTCCTTACAAGTAGTATTAGAGCCATTGTTTTTTTTATCTATTAAATATATATGTACAAAGACATAATGTCATCTCATATGGAGTAGTTACAACCAACAGTATCAAAAAGGGAAAAGGGCATACATGATCACTAACAACCTATCATATATGCTACCAGCCCCAGGAAACTGTATAATTACAAAAGAGGATTATAATGTAGGAAAGTAAACTATGATGAAATTTGGTTCATATTATGTCTACTTGCCTCTTTGGGACCCAAGTTAGCCAATCCTTGGGTCCTTCCATCCACCTGAGCATGTGATCCTCTTCAATCTGTTGCTTGTAAGGGTGTTGAACAACTTCAACCACTAGTATAGCCTCACGAGAACCACTTGGTAAAACACCTTGTGCATCACCTAGAACATGACCTAGGATATCACCTAGATCATCACCTAGTATATCCCCTGGAACATCTGCTATTGGGACTACCCAGATTGCATTCTGACATTCCTACCTCTCCTTTTGCCTTTGCTTTTCAAACTCTACCATGATGTTATGCAAAGCTATCTCGAATGGATTCATCTCTTCTATTATTCAAGACCATGTTTATCCATGTGAGACCTCCCAGTAACCAAGATGCACCATGCCACTCTTAAAGAGATCCTCTAGCTTCTTTTTCTTCAATCTGATCAAAATTGTTGCCTGCACATTTAATTTGTAAAATTTGAGTCTCTAGAGAGACTCAGTAATATTTATTGTAATATTCCAAAAAATATTATCATTATGAAACTTCAAAAAATGCCACAATATTAAAGCAGAGATAAGGGGAAAAAACTAATGAAAAATTTCTTCGGACCTTTAATATGACCAATAATAATGTCATAAATGGATACATATGTATAGCTGGAAAAACCAAACATCTTCCAAATGTCCTTTGCAAAATAACATTCAAAGAACACATCCCTAATAGACTAAAGGAGATTGTAGAATGTACACATACTTGGTTCATGACTAGGGAGTCTAAAGGGAAACCTATGCAAGAGAAACTCCCAGAGGAAGCATTTTATTTTAGGCTCAACAAGAGAGGACCACATACTTTCAAAAAACTTAACCCAAGATTCTAGTTTTAAGTTCAGATTGCACGAAGAGTTAACATGCGAGAAAATTGCTTCATGGTCAGTGAGGAAGGAATAAAGTTGTTTAGAATTAACCTTGGTAAGGAGTGAACTATTAGGCCAATAATACTTCAGGAAGAAGTCACTATCAATCTCAACAACTTTAGGGAGGTTCAAGGAAAAGCAGGCTTCTTTGAGGACATAATAGGTTCTATACTGAGAAGAGGGTATATCAAATGAGTTTTTCAAATCTTCCCAACTACAGAGGGCATCATCTTTTATAACATCTGCAAAATAAGACATATCTTTATCATTCCATACTTTACCTAAACACCCCTCTAATAGTGCCAATGTCTTACCTCTATTTTTGAGATTCCACCACAGGGACCTGTTACCACTAATTAGATTATTTTAAGTGACTAGATTACTTGATATAAATTGTCTAATACAGTCCCAGTTTTTCCAAATAGCTTTGAAGAATGGAAACCCTGTGACCTTGAAATCTATTTCTCCAATAAGTATATCATTTATAGGATATTTTTCTATCTTTTTCCTTTACTAGGATGACCCCGTGTGGTGTTGTTTCAGATTAAGGATTTCCATGGTTCTTCCCCTTCCATAGATCTGACGATCCATTTGGAATAATGAGCCACCCCTTTTAATCTTAAGTCCTTCAATCCTAACGCTCCTTTCTTTTTATCAATGATACACCATTCCCATTCTACTGAGTGTCTTTTTCTATTCCCTTCACCATCAAACCAAAGGTAATCCCTGATAGTTTTGTGTAAAACATTATATTGGTAATGACAGAATAGCTAGGCTGAAGAATAATAGATTTGATAGAAAGATGGTATATTTTGACATACCTAGACCCTACCAACCAGTGAGAGATATTGATTGTCCCATCTCCCAATTTTTTAGTAAACCTATTTTTTCATTCATTCCCACATGCCTTTCATATTAGGGCTGACAGAAAAGGGAATGCCCAGATATTTAACATGATGCTCTGGGCCTCCCCATTTGATGGACCATTGAGCCAACCAAGGAGTAGGCCCTTCCTCCCATCCTAGAAAAATGGATTTCGCTAAAGAATTTTTTCTTCCTGACGCATTACAAAATATGCTCATCTTGTTCATGAAGTTCTCCTAGTTCTTTTCTTCTAGCCTAAGGATTACCAAAGTATCATCTACAATTAAGACATTACCTAGTTCTTTCCCCTCAGTTAATTGTACCCCTTTAACCTTAGGTAAAAGTAAATTATCTGAGATTAGGTAGCTAACACCATATACTACTATCACAAATAGTGCAGGGGTGAGAGGACATCCTTGTCTTATAGATCTTGCGAGTACAAAACTATATTATCTCAACCCATTTACCTCCACCTTAGCCAAAGCCACATTTAGTAATGTTTGGAGCATCTTCATGAAATCCTTTTGGAATCCAATGGAATCCATCATCATTGTAGACACCTAAAATTGACCAAGTGTCTCTTAATCATCAAAATTTGCAAGTCTCAGCCAATTGCCCTAAATTTCATCAAAATGGATTAAAATCATTCAAATGGACATTTATCAAGCAAATTGGACAAAATCAATTAAAATCAAAGGATTAATTAATAATGAAATCAAATAATCAAATTCAAGCCTAAAATGGATCAATCAAATTATATAATTGATTTTAATCACTCTACCCCCTACCCTTGGGAATTTTCTATAAATACAAGCCATTTTCTATGCATTTGATATCCTAGAAATTCAAGTACAAAGCATCCTTATTATAGGTAATTTGAGAGCATTTGAGAGCATAGTGAGCATTTGCATAGCATTTTTGAGCATTTTTGAGAAGCATTTGTTGATTTGAGAGCATGAATCATGAGCATTTGAGTTGAAAACACACATATCTTTGAGCATTTGAGCTAGATTAAGAATTTTAAATCAATTTTTCTCATTCTAGGATTGTCTTTGAGAGAGATTAAGGCTGAGAGCTCTATTAACAAAGCTTAGATAGGGAACCATGACATGTCATGGATTTAATTGCAATTCTTAGATTAAAATTGTATTTTCTTTCCATAGAATTGTTGTTATTGATCCTAATTTCATGAAGGTGTAATTTATCACACACAAATGGCACCCACCGTGGGGCTTTAAGCCTCAATTTCCATCGTTTTATCATATTTTTGTGTGTTTTGCTTCACTTTCTTGACATTTTTTGCAGAAAATAGGTGAAAAGCCGTGTACAAAGATTTAAGATCCACCTATGAAGAATTCAGAGCCGCTTATGAACATTCAAGAGCCACATACAAAAAATTTCTATTATGTCTTGTATTCTTAGGCCGCGTGTGATTTAAAGTGTGCCGATTGGATCTGTAAAGCGCCTCCTGTCAATAGTTAAAGACCGCCTGTGACCTTCCAAGAGCCGCGTACTATCAACATTTAACCACACTTTGCACAGTCTGTGCCACCTGTGGTTTTTCTTTAACCGTTTGTGAGGTAAAAGCACAATAATCTGTCACCCTTTTACAAAGGAAAAGGACAACAACACCAAAACTGTAAAACTTCAAGGGCATAAAAGTCAAATTTCTATTGAGAATTTGAAGATGATGTAAACTGATGAAATGTGTCAAATAGGATGAATTATATGCCTATAATTTTTTTCTAAAAATTTGAACCAAAATTAATATGTTTTTTGAAATGTTTAGGTCT
>MU225723.1:49120-61141 GCA_018584345.1 Thuja plicata
CAAAGTTGAACTTACTTGAAATCAACAGTTTTTGTCTCCCGCCATTTTTATCCTATCAAAACTATACCAAAAACCAAATAAATTACATATTATTAAAGATGACTCTCTTCTCTAGTGTTATCTATGATTTTAAAAATTTTATGAATTGATTTAGAATTTTTTTATATTATCCGAAGCAACGACTTCTGAAAGCTTTAATAACCTACATGTAGTTTTGAATGAATTTGTTCAATGTTTTGTAGTTGAAACAATATAAAATTTATATCTCAAGAATCGTAGTTCCGAGATCTAGAAAAGGGCACTTTTAGTTTTTTGACATTGTCTAGTTTGAGCAGAGAAAAAACTAGCAGAAGTGCAAACTTCTGGATTTTTAATGTTTTTGGAGGTTTGGCTGCCACATGGCATGCCACCTAGGTAGACTCGGCCGAGTGGGACTCGGCCGAGTGGGACTCGGCCGAGTCCTACTCGCCCTCCCATTGGCTCATGCACGAGCTGACTTGGCCACGTAGGCGCCATTCGGTGCCACGTAAACTCGGTCGAGTTAGACTGGGCCGAGTTTGACTCGGCCGAGTATGACGCGAATGAGCGCCCAAAATTGTCCTTAGGGGTGACAAATTATTGTGCTTTTACACACTGTATCAATCAACATCAACATCAACATCAACATGGAATTTCCAGAGCTGCTTCTTAAGATTTAATTGCCGCTTTCAAAGTTTTAATCTACACTTGCTAACAGTTAAAATCCACATATTAGTTGTTAAAAGTCACTTAGAGATTTTTTCTTTGAATCAATTTTTTAATGATTTTCTCACTATTTTAACTCTCTGTGTTTTTCAATGCTGTAGATGAAAAATCATCCGAAAGTGTAGAAACCAAAGAAAAGAGTTACAAGGCCTAGCAAAGAGGTAAGAACACAAACTAAACATGCTAAGAAAATTCATGCTTCCAATCTTTTAGAAAGTTTAAAAGAAGAGGAGAATTTGTATGATCATTACATTAAAGTTTTCTTTGCATACAAAAGGAAATCCCCTACTCTTTGAGTGATTTTCATTTCTAATTCTTTAAAAGCTTGATAGTGCAAAATTTTGATCAAAAGAACTTAGGAGTGAATTGTCAATTTGATTTGCAAGTTTTTCTTCACTTTGTCTCTATTGTGTTGACTAACTTTTTGGAGGAGCCAAAGAGGGAATGATCACCACTATGTGAGTAACAAAAAAGGCAAAATACATCAAAAATGTGCCTATCCTTTGCTAGCTTCAAAACAAGGTATTTTTCTAATCAAGCTTGCATTTCTTAGCTTGTGGCAAATTCTTTGAATCTAGCATAATTAGGGACACCCTACTATTTTCTATTCAAATGAGACATTAGGTATATGCTCTCAACTTTTTGAAGTTGATCAAAAAGCCAAAAGTGTCAAGTTTGGGTGGTAGAATGAAAGGGAGGATTAATTGAACCACACACTTCATTTTTAAGAACCTCCTTGTTAAGGGGTTGAAAAAGAACAAAAAGTGCTTAAAGTGTTTGGAATGAAGGAAGACAATAGGGATATGATCTTCACTCTTTGAGTGAATCAATTTCCCAAACTTGTTGGACTAAGTTCAATTTTTCACTTTCCATGTATGCTAGATTAAAATAGAACTTTAGAGGGCCTGTCTCCTGAGATTTGCCTTACGAGGACGGTGAGAGGGAACGACCCAAAGTGGGAGACAATCACTTTTTCCATGATATCATCCAACCCACTATAAAAAAATGTACTTTACCTTAATCAGAAAGTGACTAAATCTTGTGCAAGTCATCCTCACTTCCTCGAGTAGTCCTTCAGGATTGCACAAAATCGTACATTCATGCATGTGGGAAGCCCGCAAGGGGGTAAAGGAACTTGACAAGATTTAGAACAGAGGTGAATTAAAACCTTGTTAAATAGCAAGCCTACCTTTTTAGAGCCAGTGTTAAAAGCCAAAATTTGTTTGACTCTTAGGTAGATTGTTTGGAAGAGTTTCTTCTGTTATACCCGTAAATAAAACATCCGAGAACATACACTTTTAGTGTTGTTTTAGGGATATGGTGAAAAATTGATGTGTGTGTTGAGTTTGTATTTGATTTTCACGCAAGAATCCTCTGTAACAAGTCTGATCAGAATTATTAAAATTTTAAAAATTCAAAAACTTGAAAATTTCAACCCTGATTAGCAAAGCGCCATGTATAAACATTTATGGGCTGCGTATAAAGAATTATGGACTGCCTGTACTTTTGAAACGTCACTTGCAAAGATTCATAAGCCACTAGAAAGTGCCGCGTGTAAACATTTAAAAAACTGCCTAACAACAGGCAAATGTCACCTACGAACTGTAGAGTGTCACGTATAGCAATTCCAATAATTGTGTGTAAACATTTGAAAACTGCCTAACAATAAGCAAACACCACCTGTAAACTGTAGAGTGTCGCGTACAACAATTCTAGTAACTGCGTGTAAACATTTAAAAACTGCTTAACAACAGGCAAACGCCACCTGCGAATGACAGAGTGCCACGTACAGCAATTGCAGTAACTGCGTACCAACATTTAAAGACCACCTACACATAGGCAAGTGTCACCCAGAAACAAAGAAGGGTAAATAGGGGGCATTGCCCAAGGGTTTTGAAAGATTTTGAAATCATATTTGGATACCCTTTTCGGAGTTATTTCTATCCAGTACAACAAATAGATCATATTCCTTCAAACATTTATAATGATGAATCTATTTGAGAAACAAATCAATCCTATGGTGGATAATAATTGTCAAATTCAAGATCAAAATCTCCATGGGACTCCATACGATGAAGTAACTGAAGATGAAATATTGGAGGCATCCCAAGATCCTAGGTTTATGGAGACAATGCACTTAATTTTGAAGAGGGATAAAGAAGCATATTTCCATAAATATGACACATCGACCTTAAGGAAGAATGAGGAAAAAAAAAAGATACATCATTTAATGTGCCATCACTACGATCAATCGTTCCTTCTCTTTATGATGATGGGCCATCTGTATCTTCATCTTCTTCATGAAATGAAACATTTAAGTGCCACAAACCTATCCTGGATCAAGGGAAATTTCATGACCACCCTATTTGTGATCAAGAAAATGAAGAGAAAGGTATCACTCTCAAGCAAGATCTAAACCAAAAAGCCCTATCTAGCAAGGTTTCCCCCGTGGCCTTTACTCCTTTCATCCTTCGTCCATCTCACAAAGCTTCACAACTATCCAAAATTCCTCCACCAAAGAGTGAGCCTAATGATGATACTTTCCACATTGACTATGTCTACCCTCAAGGGCTACCTCCAAAAGAAACCCAAGCTAACTTAAATATTGCTACAAATCGTTTCCATGCTTCAAAGATCATAGACCCTAAGCTTCCATGTGCTTCAAATCCTATTCAAAAGGATTCTCCATAATTCCTCCAAACATTCCCCATGCATATCTAAGCATCTATCTTGTCCTTATAAGTGGCTCCATGTCAAGAGGATAATCCAAAGAGTAAAGAAACAAGTATCAATAAAGACCAAGATCAAGATGTTATCCAATCCCCTCCAATATTTGATTAAGATCCCATATCCATAGAAGCTTGTGATGATCCACTTGGACCCTTTCATGTCTTCCAAGCTGATATCCTTCCACTTTATGAAAAAAGTGTCCTTCCAAGATCTATACCTAGTCCATTTCCCAAGAAAGATTAAGATATCCCTTCCATCATTTCCAATGAACATATTAAAAATCAAGAGCAAAGCACCCTCACTACACCATCCAAAGATCCTTGTCTAGATCGAAGTATCCCATCAAATCCTTGTCATCTTCCTCCATATTTGCCTCAAGAAACCATCATTCCTCCAAATCCCTTGCATGAGAATAAATCCCTTCAAGCTTCAGTTGATCCTATCAAAGTTTCTCTTATGAAAGTTCCTCATGAGCCTATTGGTATAAAGATAAATCTTAAAGATGGGGACCTTGGAAATATAACTCATGCCAAAGATATTGATCTATCCCTTTCACACCTTATCTTCCACCATCCAAACACAACCATATGCCTTCACCATCCTCCAAATCCATTTTGGGTTCCTATGTCCCAAAGTTTAAATCTTCATCCCTTCCATCCATATTGGGTCCATATATTCCTCCATCAACCACACCTACCATTTCTAGTTCACCATCCACTTACTCTACCATGTATCAAGATCAATGAAGGCACACATACTTGAAGAATGTTCAAACACCCATCCATATGAACCCTCCATATTTTTCCTATTCACCCAAAATTCTTAAGTCTTTTGGAAGCAATTTGGATGTGCAATATAAAAATAAAAAATCCAAGAATTCACATGTGTATAAAGATCACCATGTCCCATCTAATCAACATGTGAATGAAAAGAAAAAAGAAATATCAAATGGCCGCAAAGGTCCACCAAACAAAAAGAAAAATCAAATAAAATGTGGGTTCCAAAATCCCTCATTGAAGAAATGCATTCAAAAGCATCACAAAAGAAAGAAAAATCAAAGACTATGTGGATTCCCAAGTCAATTTTGAAAGACTTTCACACAAAAGAAAAATCAAAGTTGACATTCAAGCTTCCAAAGGCTTCCACTCCATCTCCTTCCAAACATTTTCCACCTTCCAAGTCTACTTTGGGTTCCTATATCCCAAAATCCACTACCTCAAATACATCCTTACCTCCTTCATCCATTGTTCCTCCATCAATCCACCACCCTTCAAAGTGTGTGTCAAAGTTGATCTTGCCAACATTTCCATCCAAAACATACCTTCTTCTTATCCTCACATTCATTATCCAACACCTACTTTCCATCTTTCCATCCCATTTGTCAAATCTATGGCATAAAACATTCACCACTATTTACCCTTATCCTTCATATGTGTCCATTATCATCACCTTATCAATATCTTTGAGCATCCTAGTCATAGCCATGGTTTATTATAGCATATCTTTCAGAGGAGAATTGTTCAAAGATCCAAATGATGAGAAAATATTTAAAAACACAAAAGAAAAAAAAAAAAGTGCCTTGGTGAAAACTTGGAAAAACAGGCACCTTGGTAGCAAAAGTACAGAAAAATTAATCCGTCCTATGGTGAAAACCACTTTTGTGGCACCTTGGACAAGTACCATGATGAAAACCTGGCAAATAGGCGTCATGTGTAATTCCTTCCTCTTGCACACTACACTTGGGGGCAAGTTTCATCCATGTTATCCTCCATCTTCCATATTCTACCATTCATCTCACTTGCATCCATATTCCCTCTTTTACCTTCGGTCTTGACAAGGTTAAACACATCCATGAGCATCAAGTATCTTGACACCGTTATCATTTCCATTAGCTTATTCACTTGTTGCATCCATGTTACCCTATCATGATCTTGCTTCTCCCCAATCCACCTTCATTTTTCCTCGATAGTCTTTCTATAATCCCAAATCATCCCCTCATAGCCTCCATCACCTTTTTATCCTGATCCTGCTATCTTATCCACATATTACCCAAATTGATCCATTGGTCTTGATCGAAATGAAGGACATAAAGTATAAAATTTGTTATCAAAAACCTCTTGACATGTCCACTCTTTTGGACCACTCACTTTCATCAAATTAGGTCATTATCCTATATGCTATCTAGCACTGCATCATTGGCTTTCATTGCTTATCCAAAAACATGTTTTGCATTGCTATATCCTTTTTCCATAGCTTGGGTAATCTTGAGGAGATGGTCCTATGAGTCACATTCGCATGCTTCATCCATCATGACTTTTCTCTTTCTAATCCATCAGCTTGCAAATCCATCCTTCATGTCCTATTCCTTGCTTGACATTGGGGGCAAACCAATGTGATCTTGTTTGAGAGATGGTAAATTCTAAAAATTCTGAAAATCTAAAAATCAAAAAAATTAAAAATATCTAAAAAAGCTAAAAAATTCAAAAAAAATAAAAAATCTCTAAAAAAATCAAAAAATCTTTAAAAATCCAAAAACATTTAAAAATTCTAAAAACAAAAAAATCAAAAAATTAGAAAAATTCATAAATTCTCTCAGTTTCATTGTTGCATTTGAGGTTTCATATTGCCCTAAGTTTGACATACAGCCTCATTTTTACTTGGGGGCAAAGCATTGGTTCTTGGTACTAAACGGATTCAAAAGTGCTACATCTTGGTCACATGACAGAAGCAGATTTTTCAGAATTTCAAAGGAGAGATATTTTGGAACCTTTGATGGATATCATTGTTCAACCCTAAACAGTTTGATCGCATAACATGATCCTTGAGTTTCATTGACTTATTTTATCAGGATTAAAAATTGACACACCCTAAAGGATCAAAATGTTTGGAATTCTTTTTTGAAAATCTTGATACATTGCAAAAGACTTG
The DNA here is from genome assembly GCA_018584345.1 of Thuja plicata. Classification (NCBI taxonomy): domain Eukaryota; kingdom Viridiplantae; phylum Streptophyta; class Pinopsida; order Cupressales; family Cupressaceae; genus Thuja; species Thuja plicata. Next base: position 55,523 of record MU225723.1, read on the forward strand.
AATTTTTTGATGAGTTTTTCATTGACTTTTTTGAGTCATGTCTTTTTAGCTAATTGATGATGTTTCGATTAGATTGGCAATGATGAAGACATGATATTTTCTTAACTTCTGTGTGACTTTTTTGAGGGAGATTCTTTAACTTGTGTGAATTCGTCTAAGGACATGGTCATCAAATAACCATCGAGAAAATTCATATAGGAAGGAGGGTTAACCTTTGTTTATTCATCCAAAAGGATATCTTGGCTATTTAGATCTTCAATATCTTAATACCAACATCCAATTGCAACATTGAATCCAATTACACAGGTATTCATACTCCCATAGTTGGTCATTCAACTAGTGAGGGTTGTACTAGGTTCCTAAAAGAGGTTACCAACTGAGATGAAAGTCATATTCATATTCTTATGGTCGCAGTGGCACCAGTAAGGATTGTATGGACTCCTAGTTCCACAATGCTCAATGATGAAAATATATCTCTATTTGCATTTCTTTCACAAACCTCAAGGACAATTAGTTGCATTGCATTGCATATTCATGTTAGATTAATTGCATTATTTAGAGTATTTTTTCCAAGTACAAGGGGGTGGAAGTTAATCATGATTTCATCATCAAAGTCCTAATCAATGTCCTCAAATGTCTGATCCATCAAATTTCCCAATGCTACATCAAGGATATCATCAATCTACATTTGCTCACCTAGGGGCAACCTCACCATCTGATCAACTTGGAGAAACCTAACTCTATTTATCCCTGTACCTATATCTGCACCTGACTCATATCAAATGTCCCTATCTATCAGCCTTCCACCATTAATCTTCCAGTTCAATCCAATCAAATATCAATCAGTCGAATCATCCAATTGATCATCTAACGTCAATCATTTATCCTATCATCCAGTTTGCTCATCTTGAGCGCATCAAATTTCCTAACTCTAGATCTTGAGGAAGGAAAATCATTCCATTTTTTTGTCTCTCTAGATCTTGAGAGCGAATTATCAGTTTATCCAATCAATCCATCAACCTACCTATCCTATCTGATTGACATCAATACAACATCAACCAAGTGATTCTGACTGAAATCAAGTGATATCTGAACATCATCAACTCATCTCAAATATCAACAACATTTTCTCAATCATATTTGTTATCATCAAATTCTCTTCACACTGGGGCATATTTTGTTGCTAGGATCATCATCAATGTTTTATCAGAAAGGAAAACATCTTGGATCTATTCGTCATCAGTTTCATCCAATCTTTGACATCTGCACATCAATATGCTTTCATTTCTGAGGGGGCATCATCATATCATCAAATGAGGATCCTACATCATATTTGACATCAATTCTGGGGCATTAAAAATTCAAACTTTATCAGGGAGGTATTTTGTATCAGGTTTCACATCAAGTTTTGCATCAGGTTTCACATCAGGTTTCACATCAAATCATCAATATCAGGTTTTACATCAGTTAATCAATCAGATATCAGTGTCAAATCTGCATCAAAACATCAAGTTTTCTTTGAATCAATGCACTTCGCACATCAATTCAAAGAGGGGCATTTGTAGACACCTAAAATTGACCAGGTGTGTCTTAATCATCAAAATTTGCAAATCTCAGCCAATTGCCCGAAATTTCATCAAAATGGATTAAAATCATTCAAATGGACATTTATCAAGCAAATTGGACAAATTCAATTAAAATCAAAGGATTAATTAATAATGAAATCAAATAATCAAATTCAAGCCAAAAATGGATCAATTAAATTATATAATTGATTTTAATCAATTAATTATATAGTTTTTAAATCAAAAATCAAATCCAACCCATTCACCCATACATGGCTAAATTTAATTAAATGATTGAATTAAATAATTCTTAATTTCTTTCAACTCAAATTGATCAACCAATGAGAGTTGAGGATTTTGTCTTCTTGTCCCACCTTTGAGGACAACCATTTAAATGGTCCCCCCATTTTAAACCATTTGAGGGATCAAACTCAACCAAACATTAACCCATGGTTAATTCACTCTACCCCCTACCCTTGGGAATTCGCTATAAATACAAGCCACTTTTTATGCATTTGATATCCTAGAAATTCAAGTGCAAAGCATCCTTATTATAGGCAAATTGAGAGCATTTGAGAGCATAGTGAGCATTTGCATAGCATTTTTGAGCATTTTTTAGAAGCATTTGTTGATTTGAGAGCATGAATCATGAGCATTTGAGTTGAAAACACACATATCTTTGAGCATTTGAGCTAGATTAAGCATTTTATATCAATTTTTCTCATTCTAGGATTGTCCTTGAGAGAGATTAAGGCTGAGAGCTCTCTTAACAAAGATTAGATAGGGAACCATGAGATGTCATGGATTTAATTGCAATTCTTAGATTAAAATTGTATTTTCTTTCTATAGAATTGTTGTTATTGATCCTAATTTCGTGAAGGTGTAATTTCTCACACACAATCATATATGGGTAAAAGTACAATAATCTGTCACCTTTTAAGTTAAATTGATAGACTTGACCCAGTTAGACTTGGCACAGTCAGACTGGGCCAAGTCTAACACGGTCGAGTCTATGTAGGCACCACACAACACCAAATGGCACCTACATGGCCCAGTAGGCTCCTGCGCAAGCCAATGCAAGGGCCAGTAGGACTCGACCAAGTCTAACTGGGCCAAGTCTGACAAGGTCAAGCCCAACTGGGCTGAGTCTACCTAGGTGGCATGCCATGTTGGCAGCCAAGCCTCCAAAAACTGTTAGTAATAACTGAGAGGGGGGAGGGGGTGAATCAGTGGCCTCAAAAATTTATCAAATTTAATCCACCAATCAATACTTCTCCAATTATTAGGTCCCTACAAGATGCATGCCTTTGAAATACTTGAAACAAATAACTGTCTGTCAGTTTACCTTGTCTGTCCTTATTCTCCTTGATAACCGATAAGTAGTAAACTGTATTTACCGATACTTAATAAATATGCAGAGTATACCAATCAATCCATAAATACATATGTAGAATGTAAAACAATAAAGTAATGAACCATACCCACATAACACAAGGATTTTAACGTGGAAACCCTGTTAAGGGAAAAACCACTGGGACCAGTACCCCAAATTTTCACTCTTCTGAAGTGAGCCCTATTAGGAGCAAACCCTATTAAAGCTTACAAACACATGGTTAAGTGTGACCTTGTTAGATGATTTTTATACATAGGTTGTCACTTAGTATCCGGCATCTACGCTACCATCCTTGAAACAGTCTCATGACTGTCAATAGGCTTTATTCAAATCTTACTACCATCCTTGAATCAGCCTCCTTCTTAGACTGTCAATAGGATTTAGGTAAGATCGGTGCTACTATCATGAGTCAACCTTCTGGTAATCTGTTAGGATATACCTCAATTACAAAAGACTATTAAGTCCTGCTCTGTTAAGAGACTTAATGCCTCAATGGTTAAACTGAAACAAAATGACCTGTTTCTAATGCAACTGAATTACAGATTTTCAGATCTATTTACTTACAATATCTTTATGATCAATGTATCAATACAATTCCTTTGTACTTATCTATTTCTACTTTGTGATGCTGTTCTTTTATGTTCGTTGATGTCTGTAGAATTCTTTAGCTCTCCCTCAACTTGATTGATCAGGACTGTGAAAAGTTAATCCTTCATCAGTTTCTCTTCAGCATCTTCTATCAGTTCACTCCCCCATGTATCTGATTGCTTTTTCACATCTACTTGAAGTGAATTATGCTTGTCTCTTATATAGACATGATGTTCCTTAATTCTAGGTTCTTGATTCTTGATTCTTGGCGTGAAAAACAATCTAGCCAAATTGATTTACGGCTTTAACTCCTAATTTATCTCATAGTTATCTTCTTGCCAACTGTACAAATCACTTACTTAACTATGGTCGAATAAAACAAATAAAACAACCAGTTAAGTCTATCCTTTAGCTCTGTCAGCTAGATATTTTGTCATTTTATGATCTCTATGTTCTGTCGGTCAACTCTACAGTTCGTCGCCGGTGACAACTGCCAGTTCCGTCGGTGTTACTTCAGTTAGCTTCAGGATCTCCATCTGTTGGGCATCATTGGATCTTGCTCGTCAGGAAATACTGTCTTCTGCTCATCGGGCATCACTGTGACTTTGTCTCTGTCTTTACCGATGGTGTGCACTCCGCCGGTGTAGTATGTCACTTAGTGAATACTTGACTTTTATGCATTGCTGAAAGCATAACATTTATTCCATTGATTCTCTGAAGTCTTTGGCATTATGTATATGACCATACAAATGATATCAAGTTTACATCAAAGACAATACAAACCATTAACTTATTTAATGTCTTGCATCATCTTCAACTTAATATACTCAACCATTTAAGCAGTTACATATCATCAATCTCTCCCTTTGGCATTGATGGAAACATAATATATTATCATACTATACTATTGCTAATACAATATGAAATACAAATGTTGAGATTCATCAAATTACCAAACAGTTTGTTTTGATAACCAATAAAATGTCTGACTGCTAGTGAGCTCTGTATTAGCTCACATTTGATTCTTGCAGCTTTCCTTTTTCTTCTTCTAATGTGTTGTGACCTCTGTTGGTGTCAATTTTCTCTCTAACTATTCTGCTTCTTTGATGTCTCTGTCTTTTGTTTGCAACTTTTATATTAATTCTCTCCCTTTGGATATGATCTCTCCCTATTTGGAGTAATCTGATAATTAATATTTTCTGATGATAATATGGAAACATTCTCTCCCTTTGACAATAATGCCAAACAAATATTTTATAAATATCTGACATTCTGTCAACCAATTTCTTCTTTCCATAATATATTCCTTGAATTTCCCTTATCCATTATCAATATAACAATCTGCTCTAGTGCTTGGTTCTGATATATACCTTTCTGTATATAGATGTAGCGTTGAAGTTCAGTTGTTGCTTGCATCAATCATGTTTGATATGCTGATAATATATGGTTGATGCAGTGTCTAGTTCTTTTACTAACTGTTAGACATGGGTTTGACCCCTAGTCTTTTTCTCAGGTACTCAAATGTATCCTTGGGCAGTGGCTTGGTGAAGACATCAGCCAATTGTTCTTTTGATTGCACATATTCAAGTGTCACCTCCTTTTCTTGAACTTGTTCTCTTAAATAATAATACTTGATGGAAATGTGTTTAGTCTTTGCATGCATGACTGGATTTTTGGAAATATTTATTGCACTGGTGTTATCACAATAGATAACTACTGGTTCTATGATTTTCATATGCATAACTTCCAGCAACTGTTTGATCCATGCAATATTTGAACAGTTTGCAGCAGTAGCAACATATTCTGCTTCTGCAATAGACTGAGAGATGCATCCTTGCTTCTTGCTAATCCATGTGACAAGTCTATCACCCATAAAGAATGCTCCTTCAGTTGTGCTCTTCCGGTCATCAATATTTCCAGCCCAATCAGCATTTGTAAACACTTTAAATTCAAATTTTCCTTCTCTTCTATACCATAAGCCAAATTCCTCAGTATTCTTCAGATATCTTAGAATTCTTTTCACAGCAGTTATATGTGATTCCCTGGGGTTAGCAGAAAATCTAGCAACAATTC
>MU225723.1:80343-100014 GCA_018584345.1 Thuja plicata
ATTATGATTTGATCAAGGAAATTGATATAATTGATATTGTTGATATTTGAAAATATTGATTCAGGGATTTGATAAATTGAGAAATGGGGCCCAAAGTCTAGGCGGCCATTTTAGGGTGCATACAGTAGTTGATGGTTATATCGATAAGAAAAGCTCATCTAGTGGCTAGCAGCTTTTCCCAAATTGAGGGTATTGATTATTCTAAGACCTTCTAACTTGTAGGTCAGATGGATTCCATTTATCTTGTACTTTGTAATGCTACATCTTAGGGTTTAATATTGTTAAAGTAAATAGTTCACTATTTACTACACACTTAAGTTTACTTTGGTAACCTCATTAACGAGGTAGCTAGATATTTTTGAGTCATGTAGCTCATCTTGAGATGTTACTGAGTTCTATTAGAACTCTATTTAATCTAGGTTGAGACACTTGTCTCAACCATAACCTTTCCTTCTATCTACTCCTTCCTATTTTAGCAGAGCTTCTTGTATGCTTATACCCACCTCTTAATCAATACATTTCTAGTCTTGATAAATGCTCTCTTCTAGTGGATTTCTTGAGACTGGGTTTTGGGTATAGGATAGTTTGTCCAAACATGGTATCAGAGCCTATAGTCTTGCAACTCCTTTCAATTTTGAGACTTTTTCATTTTATTTTTATTTTGAGGTCCCTAGTTTCTCTTTGTAGTAAACCAATGTATTTTCACATCTGTATTTTTTTGCAAGTTGTGATTTTCCATTAGGAGATTCATTTACTGAGATCAACCTATGTTTGCTTACTTGTTTTTCACAGAATCTTGTGTTTGGTGGGTGCTCTTTATTTAGGAGTGTATTTTCTTGATTATGTAGACATTGTCCCAAAGGCGACATAATCTTGTAGGTGACTCTACTCAGAAGTTGGTGAAGGTCGTAGCATCTGCAACTTATTCAACCTTGCCAAAAGCATAGGCATCAAAGAGCTCACTCCAGGGATGACATAGTGTGTACACGGCCCATTTGAATGTGCTTGATGGAGGTTATTGTTTAATGTTGACTGCTTATGCATGGGCTCATTGTTACTTTCATGGTGACTTCATTGGTGTACGAAGCGGAGAACGTGAACAAATTTTTCTTTTTCTTCATTGTCTTCCTTAGATTTTTCAAGAGATCTATGTCACACGATGCTTGTGATCTCCTATGGCCACTGTGTATGTCTAGTTACTTACTACTAGCAGCCATATTTTGCAGAATACATACTTGTGTAGGACCCTAGGCTCATGTGCACTTTTCATGGTTCTGAGTTTTATTACCAGTTCTTAACTAGCGATCTATTTGTTGTTGGCTTGTGGCCTAACCGAAGATTCACATTTGTTACTGGGCACGTGTTGTATGCTGTTGTGCACTTCAGTTTGTGCATTTTAATCCCACCTTTGTGATAGCATATGCTTAAGTTGTCTCTCACTTCTCTTTCTTCAAATGCATTTCCCTCTATTCATGATTTCCTTGCATGGTTCAAGTCCATTTTGTCTAAGTTGAAAGGTTGTGGTAACACCAAAGAAGATAAGGAGTGTATTTTCTTGATCCTATATAAGCTTAGAGGTCATTTCTAGGTATTTTCATCTACCTTCTATTCTACTATGGATGCTATGGGAGAATATCATAAGATGCTCTCATTTGAGGAATTTTGTGATAGATTAACTAAGGAGCAAGCTAAGCTAATTCAGATAGATGTTCTTCCTAAGAGTCATGGATTGATGGTTCAATCTCCTAAGGGAAAGGGTAAGTATAATAAGAAGCCACGGACATATTCATATTAAGGAGGTAAGGATTCCTATAAGCCTCCTTATAAGCCTAAGGTGAATAATGATCATAAGCCTAAACCTCCTTCTCCTTCTCCTTCTCCTTCACATCCTAACTTGGGAGGGTCATCTTCTAGGTATAAGAAGAAATAGGAGAATTATTCCTTTCGGGGGAAACCCAGGCAAAATGACATACCATACTCTTAGAGGCTAGCAGAATTAGAAGAAGCTATGAAGAAGCACAATATTGCAGTGTCTAATTCTTCTTCCTTAGGAAAAGGAAAAGCCTTCTTAGCTAAGGCTTCATCATTACAATTTCCAGTTGGATTCTTGATTTTGGTGCTTCACATCACATGACTCATTTTGTTGATCTTCTTGATTCTCTTTCAGATAGTCCTACTTCACATATTACTATTGGGAACTCATCACAGATTCTAGTTCTAGGGACAAGCTCAATTCGGATGCACTATGGTACCATTGATGATGTTCTTTTTGTTCCTAATATTTCACAAAATCTTCTTTCCATCTATCAAATTTGTCATCATGATGATGGAAAAAATGTTGAGCTTTCCCCTACTAATGTGACTATTAAAGAGATGCAGAATCCTAAAAAGGTCATCACTATAGGCATAGTTGATCATGCAGCCCGCTTGTATAGGTTTGATGGATTTGATTCTTCATCGGGATCATCCCTTATTTCTCATGCATATTCTACAAGAAAGATTTGGTATGAAAGGTTTGGGCACCTGAATTATAGATATTTTTCAGTAGATGAGCACACAGAAATTGGTAATTGGTCTACCTCGGATCTCTTGTTCACATGGAGTTTGTACAAGTTGTGTTCTTGGCAATAATCATCGAGATCCCTTTCCTAAGGGCATGGTCACATAAGCTTCAGTTGCCCTTGAGTTGGTGCATAGTGACCTCATGTCATTTCCAACTCCTTCATTTTTAGGGGCCAAGTATGTAATCACCTTCATTGATGATTTCTCCAGGTGCACATGGGTGTACTTTTTGAAGTGCAAGGATGAAGCCCTTCAACACTTCATCACCTTTCTTGCATTTGTGGATAAGTGGTCAACATATTCCCATTAGAATATCCACACAGATAACATTTGGGGGGAATATGTCAATTATGCATTCAAAGAATTTTGTCATCGTCAAGGTATTCTTCATCAGCATATAGTTCCATACACTCCCCAGCATAATGGTGTGGTCGAGCAGAAGAATAGAATCTTATGAGAAATGGCCAATTTCATGCTTCAATCTTGGTCCATGGCTCCAACATTTTGGGAAGAGGTTTTTAATTGTGCCAACTATATTCAGAATTGTATGCCTCACAATGCCATATTGAATAAGACTGCCAGGGAGGCTTGGCTTCATGTCAAGCCTAGAGTATCCTTTTTTAGATTATTTGTTAGTGATGCATGGACATTCATTCCTAATAATCGGCGCAATGCAATGGAGAAGAAAAGTTAGTTCCTCATTTTTGTTGGATATTATGAGGATGTGAAGTGATATTGATTGTTTGATCATATCACTCAAGACCTATAAATTTTCATCATGATGTTCAATTTGATCAATCCTTTAGTGAGAAGGATTCTCCATCACAAGCCTCTCCCTCTCTTTTTCCACATTCTTCTTCTCAAGATGTTCTACCTTTAGATGACGATGATGATGATGATGATGATGATGATGATGATGATGATGATGATGATGATGACAATGATGATGATGATGATGATGATGATGATGATGATGATGACGATGACAACGATGATGATGACAACAACGACGATGACGATGACGATGATGATGATGATGACGATGACGATGACGACGACGACGACGACGATGATGACGACGACGACAACGATGACGACGACGATGACGATGATGATCATGATCATGATCATGATGATCATGATGATGATGATGATGATGACGATGATGATGATGATGATGATGCTACCATTCCCAAAGATGGTATTGATCTAGTGTGTGGCATTAAATCATCTTCACCTACTCCTTCACCTATACTTAGTAGACCCTTATGGGATTTAATAGTTGTTGATGATGCTGGTCCTCTTGTAGGTGATCCTACAGCCACTTTTCGCACTCATTCCCAAACTTTGGGTATTAGTCTTTTGAGTCATGCAGTCTCTACACATCCTTATAAGTTTTTAGATGCTTTAGGTATACAAGAATGGCATAATTATATATGGCTGAGGAGCATTCATCTTTGATGAAAAATCATACTTGGGATTTGGTTCCTCTTCTTACGGGAAGAAATTTGGTTCAATGTAAACGGGTATATGATACAAAATTTGTAGTTGATGGTTTTATTGATAAGTATAAGGCATGTCTAGTGGCTAATGGATTTTCTCAAGTTGAAGGCATTGACTCTTCTGAGACCTATTCTCTAGTTGCCAAGATGGATTACATTCATCTTGTACTTTCTATTACTACATCGAAGGGTTGGTTAGTGTATCAGATGGATGTGAAGAGTGCATTCCTACATGGTGATCTTCAAGTGGATATCTATATGGAGCAACAACCAAGTTTTATACATAATTCTTCACTTGTCTATAGGATTCGATGTTCACTATATGGTCTCAAGTATGAGAAAATGGTTAGTTTTTTCTTGATTCTAGCTTTACTAGATGTCATTCTGATCCTATAGTTTATATTCAATAGCATAGGGGTGATCTTCTCATTCTTTTTCTTTATGTGGATGAACTGATACTCACAGGGAGATCTCATGCTATGATTGAGAAAATTTAAAGGGGTTTGATGAAGCGATTTGATATGACTAACCTTGGTTTTTTGTATTATTTCCTTGGTTTTCAAATTCATCAATCTTCTGTAGGTATTTCAATCTTCCAACATAAGTATTCTCTTGATTTTCTTCAAAGATCTGGAATGGGTGATTGCAAACCATCCCCTACTCCTTTTCACTTAGTTGTTGTGTTGTCTTCCAACTGTACTACTCCATCAATTGATGCTCCCTTTTATAGGCAGTTAGTTGGTAGCCTTTTGTACCTGACACACAATCATCCTGATATTTCCTTTGTACAGTTATTCTTATCTCTCAGTTCTCTCAAGATCCTTATGAGAGTATTTGTAGTTAGGTAAGTGCATTCTGTGGTATATTCAAGGAACTATACAGTTTGGCATTCACTACACATCAAGTACTACTAAGATTGTGGGCTTCACTAACTTAGATTGGGCTGGTGATGTTGATAATTGAAGTCTACCTAATCCTTTATTTTATGCCTTGGTTCTAGTCAAGTATATTGGTATTGAAAAAATAAAAATGCTATTACATTATCATCAACCAAAGTTGAGTATCAAGGAGCAGTCTTGGCTAGTCAAGAGATTATTTGGCTTCGACAGTTGATAGTTGAGTTTGTCTTTCCTGTGAATCATCCCACTACTCTTTGGTGTGATATTCATTGAATTTTTATCCATATTTCTCACAACCCTATGGAACATCAACAAACCAAACATATTGAAATCAACATACACTTCATTCAGTAACTCATTCAAAATGGTGTTTTATCTTTGGAGTATTTGCCTATGGAGAAATAGGTTGCAGATATCTTTAGAAAACCTTCAGTATTTCCTCACTATCTTCAATTGTGACCAATGTCAGTGGTAAAGGACGTAGTCCTTGCGGGGTCTTTAGGAGTCTGTTTTCCTTCCTTTTCATTTAGTTTTAGCATTTGTTTGTTCTCTTTTTGGGAGAGGAGTTTTCTCTCACTGGGTTTTCTCCTTTTCTCTGGTTATGAGAGATTGCACTCTAGTTGTACATGGGTACCTAACATGGCTTTGTTTCTGGGACCCATAAATCTTTTCTCCCTAAGTTGAACTTAAGGGGGGTGTTGGAGTAAATAGTTCAGTTTTTACTACCTACTTAATTTTACTTAGGTAACCTCATTAATGAGGTAGCTGGATATTGTTGAGTCATATAACTCATCTTGAGGATATTACAGAGCTCTATTAGAACTCTATTTGATCTAGGTTGAGACACTTTTCTCAACCATATCCTTTCCTTCTATCTACTCTTTCTTATTTAAGTAGAGCTTCTTGTATGCTTATACTCACCTCTCAATTAATACATTTCTAGCATTGATAATTGCTCTCTTCTCGTGGATGTCTAGAGACTGGGTTCTAGGTATAGGATATTTTATCCTAACAAATATTGCATCAGATGGATGTGGAGATTTCTTTCTATTATGGTGACCTTCAAGAGGATATCTATGTGCATCAACCATTGGTCTTTATGCAAAATTATTTTATTGTTTGTGGGATATGTCATTCATTTTATGGTCTCGAACCAGCTCCTAGAGCTTGGTATGAGAAGATGAATAGTTTTTTTATCGCTTCAAGATTCACCAAATGCACGGGGTATTCATTTAAGGGGAAATACAATATCACATGCATTCATATTAGGGAATTTAAAATTGGCAAAAAAGGGCCAATATATTTCATAAATATGGGGGAGGGGTTTTTTTGGGGGGTGGGGGTAGGGGTTAATATAGGAAAATAGGTGTGGGGGGTATTGGAGGTGGTTGAAAAAAAGGAGTTTGTGGCAATATTTTTTGAAAATAGGGGGATTCTTTAGTATGCCACGAATGCATGTGTTATGATTCAGGTTCACTAAATGAGTCCCCCATGACCAAATGTCACTATGATCTTATAGTTTACATTCAGAGGCATGGGGGATCTTATGATTCTTGTTCTCTATGTGGATGGCTTCATTATCACTGAGTTCTCCTATCATGATTGAGGATACTCAGAAAGCTTTGATGGAATTCTTTCATCTTTTACTTTCTATTATTGCATCTCAAGTTTTGATAGTGTATCAGATGGATGTGGAGAGCTCTTTCCTACATAGTGATCTTTAGGAAGAGATTTATAAGGAGTCTCATATTGGATATTGTATTTTCATTTGTTCATTGTATGTCTTACATATTTCTCTTTAAGTTGTACTTAAGGGGGGTGTTGGTGTACGCATTTATGTTTTGGAAAATTTGTTTCACAAGGGTAGCAACATTGGAGGAAGCAATGAAGAAGTACAATATTTTAATACCTAATTCTTCTTCCTTGAGGAAACGAAATCTCTTCCAGCTACAATTTTGTCCTCTTCTAGTTCAATTTAGATTCTTTATTCTTTTTCTTATCATCATATGACTCATATTGTGGATCTTCTTGATTCTCTTTTGGATATTCCTACTTCACATACTTTTGTTGGGAACTCTTCCAGATTCTAGGTTTATAAACAATATTAGTTCTAATTCAAGATGGTAGTATTGAGGAAGTTCTTGTTCCTGATATTTCATAGATTCTACTTTCCATCTATCATATTTTTCATCAAAGTGATGGAAGGCTTCTTGAGTACTCTCCTACAAAATATGACTACATGTGAAATGTAGGATCCTAAGAAGGTCAAAGTTATAGGCATAACTGATCTTGCAACCTATTTGTATAGGTTTATGGATTTGAGTCTTTATTAGGATCATGTCTTATCAGTCATACAGATTCTACAAGGAATCTTTGGCATGGATGGTTTGGGCACCTAAATTATAAATATTTACAGCAGATGAGCACACATAACCTAGTGATTTATCTACCAAATATCTCTTGTTTAGATAGAATTTTGTCATTGTTTTTCTCTAGAAAAATATCTCAGGGATCCATTTCCTAAGGGTATGGTCACATGAGCTTCAACTCCCCTTGAATTAGTGCATAGTGACCTCATATCATTCCCCATTCTATTTTCAAGGGCCAAGTATGCACTCACCTTCGTAGATGAATTTTCTAGTTGGACAAGGGTGTACTTTTTTTAGTAGAAGGATCAAGTTCTTTATATTTTAATAACCTTCCTTGGATAAATGTGAATTAGTCATGGCATTCTCTTTAGAAGATTTACACAAATATTTGGGTAAGTATGTGAACCATGTATTTTGGATAAAAAAATTCATAGTCAAGGTATTCTTCATTAGCATATAGATGCATACACTCCCTGATAAAATATTGTGACCAAGAGGAAGAATAGAACCTTGAGGGAGATGCTCAATTTAATGATATAGTCTAGGTCTATGGTTCTAGCATTTTGGGAAATGGTTGTTAATTGTTCCTACTACAGTTAGAACCGTACGTCTCATAAGGTAGTGTTGAACATGACTCTTGAGAAGGCTTGGTCCCATGTCAATTCCCAAGTTTCCTACTTTATTTTTTTTGGTAGTGATGCATGGAAAATCATTCTATATGGTAGACACAATGTAATGGATAAGAAACTTTAGCGGTACATCTATCTTGGTTGTTCTGAGGATGTGAAGGGTAGTCATTTTTTTTACCCTAACACTTGAGAGAAGTATTTTTGATATGATGTGATTTTTTGTGAGCCTTTTACTCCAGAGGATTTCATCACATGCCTCTTCATCCCTTCTTCCCAGTTCTTCTTCAGATGACATTTTTCTTCATGATGATGATGATGATGATGATGATGATGATGATGATGATGATGATGATGGTGATGATGATGATGATGATGATTTTCCTCATGTTTTTATTTATGACAATGACGATGGTATTGATCTTGTTGTTGATATAACTTTGTCTTCTCCTCTAATCCACCTTCACCTAGTCAACCTTTATGGTCTCACATAGTTCTTTAGGATACTAGTCCTCTTGGTGATGATTCAATAGCTACACACAACACTCTTCCTACACTTCAGGTATCAATATTTTGATTCAAGTGGTTTCTACTAATCTCATAAATATTTGTTATGCTTTATGTGTTCTAGAACGGGACAATGCTATGCTAGAGTACTATTCTTCTTTAATGATGAATCATGCTTGTGATTTTGTTCCTCTTCCTAAGGTAAGAAAGTTGGTTTGGTGCAAGTGGGTGTATCATACCAAATTTGTAGTTGATTTGGTTCTATCGATAAGAATAAGGCTCATCTAGTGACTAGAGGCTTTTCTCAAAGTGAGGCTATTGATTATTCTAAGACCTTTTATCTTCTAGGTAAGATGGATTTATTTATCTTGTACTTCTATTGCTACATCTTAGTGTTTGATAATGTATCAAATGGATGTTGAGAGTTCTTTCTTGTATGGAAATCTTCAAGAGAAGATCTATATGCATTAGTCATTGGGCTTTGTGCACTACCTTTAACCTATTTGTAGGATACGTCATTCATTTTATGGTCTCAAACCAACTCCTGGAGCTTGGTATGAGAAGATGGATATTTTTTCTCACTTCTAGATATACTAGATGTCTCTCTTATCCTATAATTTATATTTAGCGGCATGTGGGATCTTTTGATTCTTTTTCTCTATGTGGATGGTTTTATTATCACTAAGAGTTCTCCTGTCATGATTGAAGATACTTAGCAAGTTTTGATGGACTCCACTCATCTTGTACTTTTTATTATTGCATCTCAAGATTTGATAGTGTATCAGATGGATGTGAAGAGTCCTTTCCCACATGGTGATCTCCGAGAAGAGATCTATAAGGATTCTCATATTTCATATTGCATTTTCATTTGTCCATTGCATTTCTTACATGTTTCTCTTTAAGTTGCACTTAAGGGGGGCGGGCGAGCGGGCAGGGGGGTTTGTTGGTGTGTGCATTTACACTGTGCACAAATTATTAAGTACTTTACTTAGGAAATGACATTCTTCTACATGCATACAACTATATACTACCAAATTAGGTTAGGTGTATAATTTTTTTTGCTAGAGTGGTTATGCATTCTCTTCTTTTTGATTGAGACATTTGTCCTCATCATTTCTATTTTTAACTCTTTATTTCTTCTTTATAAGCACTAGGGTTATATATTGTATGATCTATCGTATTCTCATCAATGCATTGTGTACATTGACTAGTGAAATAACTTCTGCTTGCTTCTCATTATTTGGTGGAGGTTTTATGATTGTGCCTATGAAGTTATTTGATTTTAATGATAGAAGCAATTAGAGTAATCAATATAAGCTTACAAATTAATCATTAGAGAATATCATAGATGTTTGAATGTTTTCATGTTTTTTATCATTAGGTGCATGTAAAATGAACATGAAATCAAAGAGCATGAAATCCCGATTTAATTTTTAAAATCATTTTACACCTCTTTATGGTTGTTTCATTTTTTTCTATTTTTAATCATGATCATGCAAACTTATGTGAGTGGTTAGAGGAAAGATAAAATTTAGAAAATGATCACAACGTACTGCTGCACAAAACTTCTATTCCATTACTTGCTTAAAAAATTATTTACATGTGCCTCTAATATATAGAACTTTTGAGAATTAAAGAGATTTCTAGAAGTACCAAACATAGGCCAACATGATTTTAAAAATATTAATTTTTAAAGGTACTATAATTTGATTTGTTATAAAATAAGTTTTTGATAGAAATTATCAGAATATTCTAAAACCTAAAAAAATATAGGATACACGGATGCCAAAAAGAAGAAGATGTGTGTTCAAGCTTGGAGAAGCATTCTAATTGGGTAGGTGCTGAAATCAATAGTCTTGTCTCCGCTTTAAAAGTTTATATGATTAATGTGTATGGCCCAATATCCATCAGAAGGAAATTGGAAGTTTGGACATAAATTAACTTAGTTGCTTTCAGGCTCATGTAAATGAAAATATTCTGTTAGGGGGAGACTTTAATCCCATTATTCACTCCTCAGAGAAACTTGGGGGTTTTCAGAAAGAGTCATAATCACAAATAAAGTTCAAAGACTAGTTACAATTTGAAAATTTGTTGGAAATTGAATATGATAATGGAAAATTCACTTAGTCTAACAGAAGATTAGGGGAGGATAACAATGCAGAAAAAATAGACAAATTCTTTTTCAAAGGGGACCTAGCTCTCTTCCCATATGACTTCAAAGCTTCCATCTCCCCAACTTCAGGATCGGATCATTAGCCCATCCAATTGGAAATTCTTGGTGAGGATAAACCACTGCATTGCCCATTTAAATTTGAAAATGTGTGGCTGAAGGATGTTAATTTCTTGCAATTAGTATCTGGCTAGTAGAAGGAATGCAGGGTTAAGGGATCAAAATTATTTTTTTTTGTATCCAAACTCAAATACATCAAACAGAACTTGCTCATTTGGAACAGAACACATTTTAATAACATTTTCTCCTTGAAGGCTAAGGTGGAGCAGAGACTGACGGATTTAAATGAAGACATTATGCAGTTGGGAATGAATATGGCTAGATTTGACCTGGAGAAAGAACTACTAAGAGATCAAGAGGATATTTTGGAAAAGGAGGAAACATTCTGGAAGCAAAAATCTAAAGAGAACTGGTTGGAGACGGTAGACAAAAATACAAAATTCTTTCACAACAACACCAAACAATAGAGAAGTGTTAATAGGATTCATCAAGTAAATAATGGAGTAGGGGTTATTCTTCAAGATCAGAAGGATATACAAGTAGAAATTGTTAACTTCTATACAAAGTTGTGGAATCACTCAGAGATTTCCTATCTCAAGGCACAAGATGATTTATTGATGGATATCCCAAAGATTATTTCTAATGAGGATAATTCAATGTTGCTTTCCAAATTCTCAGAACAGGAAATTTTAGAAACTCTCTCACACATGGCCTTGGATAAAGCTCCTGGACCTGATGGATTTCCACCCATCTTCTTCTTACATTGTTAGCATATTTTTGGAAAGGAACTCACTGAAGCTCTAGAGGCAGCACGGTCTTTAGGTAGATTCCTAACAGAAATCAATAATACTTTCATTGCTCTAATTCCCAAGAAATAAAAAGCTACTTGTATGGATGAATTTAGACCAATTTCTCTTTGTAACACCATTTATACAATTCTTTCTAAAGCTCTAGCCAATAGATTAAAATTGGTCTTGGGAAAAATTATTGGAGAGGAGCAGACTGGTTTTGTACCTAGGAGATAAATTCTCGATGGCATCATTATAGCTCAAGAGGCTATTCATTCCATCCAATATAATAAACATCCTAGCATGATAATAAAACTAGATATCAAAAAATCCTATGATAAGGTGGATTGAAGATTTCTAGCTAAGTGTATGGAGAAATTTGGCTTTTCCAAAGTATGGATCAATCTTATTTACTACTGCATTTCAACCCCGAAATTCTCTATACTTGTAAATGGATCCCCTTTTGGTTTTTTTCAAGGCTCTAATGGCATTAGACAGGGAGATCCTCTATATCCTTTTTTATTCATCATCATGGCAGAAGCTTTGGGACATAGGTTCATTTGCCTTCAAAATTAGGGGCTTCTACAAGGCGTGGAAATTACTTCATCAGTAAAGGTAGTCACTCACCAACAATTTGTAGATGACATACTCCTTTTTCGGAAAGGAATCTCTAGGGAGGCTTCACTCATTAAAAAATTTCTCGATTCATATGCTTTAGCCTCAGGGAAAGTGGCAAACAAAGATAAATCCTTTATCTATTTCTTTCATACCAAAAAGAAAACTCAGCTGAACATAGAGAAGTTACTGAAATTCAGAATTGGCTCTCTCCCTGTCCTTACCTTGGCATTCCTATTGACAAAGCCCTTAGGTCTGATTCAGCCTAGAAACCAATCAATGAAAGCATGGATAGAAAAATGGACTCTTGGAAATCCAAATGGCTACTATGGGCTGGTGGGTCAGGGCTGATTAAAGAAACTCTGGCAGTAGTCCCTATATATTTATTATCTTGCTTATCCCTTCCTACGGGGTGCTATATGGATATGGTCAAAAAACTTAGAATTGTTTTGGGCAAGGAACAGACACCAAAAGGAAATTTTCCCTAATTTCATGGGACAAGATCGGAAAACTAGCTGAGGCTGGGGGTATTGGAATAAAAAATCTGCAATGGCAAAAATCAGGCTCTTGGGGCAAAACTGTATTGGAAAATTCAAAAGGAAAAGAATCTTAAATGGGTAAGAATCATTAGAGGTAAGTACTTTCATCTTTCAGATGATGAAGAGGTGGTAAGAATTGAAACCCTTTCCAGGGTATCCAGAATTTGGAATTTCATTTCCAAATCTAGAGGAATCATTGAAAACAACATCTCCTAGAACATAAAGGATGGCTTCGTTGCTATATTCTGGGAATATTCATGGGGCGGATTCCATAGAATCAATAACATGCTAGGTCAAACCAACATCAGTAAAATATGCACTGATAATTGGGGCCCTTTGGTAAGAGACCATATTATCCCTGATCCCCAGAATTTGGTGGTGGGATTGTGGCAGTGGGGGAAGTTTGATCAGCTTCAAATTGATCCTAAGGAACTTCGGCTTCTCAAAAACATTCTCAAAGACACATTCTTTTTTATTAAAAAAGGTCCAGATGAATGCATTTGGATGGATCCAAGACAAGGCAATACAAAGTTAAAGAAGGATATAGAATTCTCCTCGGGATAACTTCTCAAAATCAGTCTCAATTCTTCAGTCAGCTGTGCTGGAATAAAGTTTATCTCCCTAAGGCTGATCTATTCTCTTGGGCTGCAATCCAATGCAGAATCCTAACTACTAATTGGTTTATGAAAATGGGATATTATGGTCCTTCATGATGCTCCCTTTGCTACAATTGTGAAGAAGACACCAATACCCTACTACTCACATGTCCCTTTGCATCTGAATGTTGGCAATGGCTTTGTGCAAAATTGGGTTGGTCTTCAGCTCTTCCAAATGACATTCTTTCTCTCTTGACCTCTTGGCCACAGCTCTTCAAAGGCAGCCTTTGCGGTAGTCTATGGATCATTGCCCCTTCCATTCTAACTTGGGAGCTTTGGAAAGAGAGAAAAAAAATAATCTTCCAAGACAGATCTCTTGATAAACCTTCAATTTTGAATAGAATTGAGGCTTCTATAGTGGAGGTTATGAATGCCCGCATCCAAATTCAGAGTGCACAACACAAGTATTACACCTGTTGGGATGATAAAATGATAAAAAATTGGTTTGGTCTAAAAACACCCCCGATTATAGGCAAAGGTGTGAAAGAAAATGTCATCCTCAGGGCTAACTATACTTGGTCACCTCCCTCTCTGGGATGGTTTAAATTAAATTTTGATGGAGCCTCAAAAGAAAATCATGTTCCTTCAGGGGTGGGTTGTATTATCCATTCCAGTGATGGCTCACTCATTGCTAAACTTGCTAAACCCCTGGCAATTGACACTAGCAATATGGCTAAATTCAAAGCACTATTGTTTAGTCTATCACTGGCATTTGAGTTGGGTCTGAAGAAGTTGGAAATTGAAGGGGATTCCTTGATAACTATCAATGCTTCCAGAATAGGACACACTCCAAATTGGAAATTGCAAGCGACCCTAGAAATCATTTCAAATTTGATGGAGAAGTTTGAATCTACAATGGTTAACCACATTTACCAGGAAGGGAATTACCTAGCAAATGAATTGGCCAAGAAAGCAGCATTAGGTGATTATCTCAAGGATACGGGGCAGGCTTGACACGCCATCTTTGTAATTTTCCAATGAGCACTTGCTAGCAGAGTTTGATAGGGAAAAGTTGGCAATCCATGTCCTTTCAACATAAATGTTGTTCGTCTCCTCTTCAAAATATGGCTATTGGTGGGATGATGGAGGTCTTGATGTGACTTCTGGCTATTTTGACGTTCAAATAATGGTTTGCTTAAGTTGTGGCTTGCGTGAACACTTGGTTATTTCATTGGCATTTCATTCTCCCCCTTTTTCACATCACGTTCAATATGCGTATGCTGAACAAAAAGTACTTAGAAATTCCTTAGATTCTCTGTCAGAAGGATGATGGTCACTTGCCTCTTGTATAAGGCAATTCTCCATCTCCATTTTTAGGGACTTAGATAACGCTTTTCATGGCTCAAATTTGATAATGTCAAAAGTAGAAATTACCAAATTAGAGGGACTTTTCAAGATATCCCTTAGGATCAGGGTGGTATGTAAACAATAGGAAAATGAAAATGATGTGATAGCTCTTTCCATGTGGATTGTTCATGCATGCGGGGTGACTCTCAATTTCAACATACATTGTAGATTTCTCAATTGACTTCGTGTGGTTTTAGCAAAACAACTTATTCTCCATAGCAGAGTTACTCTTTGGCCTTTGCAATCATAGATGGACACTTCGATCAAGCTAAGCTCAGAGATAGAATAGATAGCATTTGATACTCTCATTTCCACAAACTAGCTTATGGAAGTTTGCAACTTTCAGCATAGTTTACTTATCCATGTGGTGAGGAAAGTTCTTGGCTTCAATTTTTGTGCATGAATCACAGGTTCAGAGTATACTCAGACATCTGTGCAAATTTTTTAGCCATCATTTCTGTAGCGAGCTCCTCCAAAATTTTAGCTGAGGAGATGTGCAGCCGCTTGTTCTCAAAGAAATACTTGGTGGGTTTACATAATATCATCATCAATATCGACTCCAATCTCACCATCCCGTTACCATGGGACTTAGCCATGGTCATGACCATTGGACAACCATTCTTTGGCTTTGGGGATGGCCCAAGAAGAAATATTTATGGAGGGCCTCCAAGACGCCTCTTCATTCTGTGGGACTGGGAATGGGAGGATCATCATTTGCGTAAAAGCAAGATGAGGAGAGGATTGCAATTCCTCACTAAATTCCTTGGAATTGAAGATGGTTTGAATGAGCCCTATGGAGATAATTCAAATGAGAGCATCACTTGGGTCTATCGATATAAATATGAGGAGAAAATAGATGGTCTAGGCAGTCAAAATACCTCTAATAATGAAGATGAAGAGGATGATATGGAGGTGGAGGATGAGGCAAGAGACGAGGAAGGGGATGAAGATGGAACGAACGTGGTGGAGGATGCTGATGAGGAGGAGGAGAAGGAGGCTCCAGCAGAGGACTCTATTGATGAACAGAGTGAGGAAGAGAGTGATTCTCCTATGCTGGCTGGGAGCCCAAAATTAGATTCTGCTGAAAGCACTAAGAATGATTCAACTTCGGTATCAAATTGATACCATTAGATAAGAGTTTTTTGGGCCTCTATTATGTTTACTATGCTACTATCTCTTTTGTTTTCTTTGGATTATGATTTGCACATAACCTATTTTATCGTTTGAGCCTCTGGTGCTCCTTGCAGTTCACAATCCTTTTGGGTGGATTGGGCTATGAACCTATTTTTTGCTACTCTATCATGTTTTCTAAACTTTCATATTTAATACTATCTCAGCTTTGGCCCCTTAATGATCAGAAGAAGAAGAAGAAGAAGAAGAAGATGATTAATTTAGAAAAAAAAAACTAAGAATGAGATCTATCACCAAATTAGTACTAGAATTTAAAAGCATTTCCCATCAGCCATCTTGAGATGAAATATGTCAATCAACACTATATTCAATTGAATACATTGTTGAGTTTTTTGCCATGCAAAATTAAAATTTCCTTTACCTTATCAACCTGTAACATTTCACAATGGAAAATTCTTAAGAGGTTTTATGACTTTGATAATTTTATGAACCCTCTATAAAGAAATTTATGCTTGCAAATTGAAATATCTATATCAATACTATCTGCACTAAAATTTGTAAACATCTAAATTAAATTAAATGATTTTACTTTTCTGAATAGGAAGATACAACTTGCCAGGGTATTTAACAAATATTTGGAAACTAACAAAACAACACGAATATATGATTTTCAAATAAAGGTCCTTACAAGTTTTGGAGCACATTTTTCAAGAACCCTCTTGCTTAATTTGCCTTACGTTTTACAACTTTAATCAACATGATTTTGAATCCGCACAATAGAAGATGTCAAACTATATCAAAATATATAACTACTAGATCACAAGAATTTCCATTATCAATTAACCAACCAAAAACTAAAAATGTTTGATGTAAACTTGTCGCTTATATCTATTCCCCTCTGTATCAACAAAACAAATGAAAAGAAAATCGGTTCATAAAGAGTACTACTTGAAGCTAAGTTGATGAAGCTATTCGCTAAAGGGTCAAATTCCAAGTCTACTTTGATACTTGAAATATTTTGTCCAGTATATACATCATATGTGACTTAACAAAAATGAAGATAAGTTCGCACAAGCCATGATTACTATGAATTGATACAATACTGACGTTGTAAACCCTTCACTTGTAGGAAAAAATGTTCTACAATTAAACTTATGTCATATGTCATGTTCAATAAATTAATAAATATATATTCAAACCTGCAAGTGTTTGTTATACATTACATCTTAAAGTCATTCTTATGTTTATTTTTGGGCTACAATTTTGGAGAGAGGTGTCACATCCCTCTTCCTCTCGTTTGACTAAGCCAGCATAATAAAGGAGGATACGTGAGGTGTCAGAAGATTTTTTTTTCTCTCCCACTTACCCAGCCGCTTGTAGTTATGGAAGTGTCTAGAAGTCTTTAGGAATGCCATTTTTTAAGGATAGAGTCAAGAGGAGGACAGCGCACGGGGGTGGAAACACATTTTTTTTAGTTTCTCCTTGACTAGCGCATAGAAAAGGAGGAGAAGGTGCGTAGTTTTATAAAAAGGCAGCGTTGTATAAGAAGGGGAGGAGCCGCAGGAAAAGAGAGGAGAGTTGAAGAAAGGGAGGAGGAGACTTTTTAACGTTGGGAGAAGAAGGAAGAAGCTTGCTAAGGAAAAAGAGAGATCAACGTAGGAGTAGAGGGAGAGTAGTGCGCAAGGAGAGCACGTGCAGGAAAGAAGGAGGGAGAAGCCTCACGTTTTACCAGAGGGAAATACACAACATAGTTGGGTGTTGGAAAAACTTTGGAGACAGAGGGAAACGCATAACATAGTTAGGTGCTCCACGTATTTTCTAGGTTTTCTTTTGGCTTATATGTATATATTTAACTTGCTGGTAATCGATATATGTTTATATACAAATCTCTCCTTAGAACCAAATTTCTGACATGAATAGATAGGAAAGATTTAGAACTGTGTTTGAAATATTAAATCAGTAGGAATGAAATAGGGATTATAATGTATATTTTGCAATTTTTCTGTCTATTTTGTTTGGGCTGTTACTGTTGAAGAACACCATAAACTACCAGAATGACAAAACAAGTGTTGAAGTTGTGTAAAATTCTGAAGGAAACGTAAGAATTCTGGAAACAATACCTTTCATATGTTCACACCAAAAATGTAGGAGATATATTTTGGCTTAGGATTTTCTTAAATTAAAATCTGGAAATGTTTTAGAGACAACTAAGTACAGAGATGGTTTTCAGATGAATGTAGGTAAAAGAAGTTTTTATGAAAACAAACTTGTGAACTTAGAAAGATAAATTATTCATTTAGCACGAGATAAAACCAAACTTAAATAAAAACAACATCATCAATCAACTTAGATAATTTGAACAATTAGGAGGCTGGATTTCTTTGTTGAAAATCTCACTTTAAGAACAGGACAATTATTATTGTTTAAGGGGAATGATAGGTTTTTTTGAGTTTTTTTTTTATCCTTTTTGAAACTGTTAGAAAACCAGCCTATATGAGATAAAAACTTGAAGCTTATACTTCTGTTGTATAGAATTTTGGAGGTTGGGATTTAAAATTCTATTTTTATGTTAAAAATCTTCTTGTATTGAATAATTGTTAAGTGAATGTTCATATTGGAAAAGTAAAGGAAGGTGTAGGATGTGGAATCCCAGGAAAGGGTAATATGTTTTGTTCATTACCTGCCAATAGAAGTCTGGTTTTAAAAGTGCTTTGGCCAAAGCTTGGTAACACATGTTTTCTTAAATGTGTATGGTTATGTTTTATCTTCCTAAATTTGTGAATAGAATCTCTTTTGAAACTTGTGGAAAGTAGTTAGAAATCATAGACACGCCAGATTCCTTCCGATCCATTAGTGCCGAGAGATAGACTTCTTGGGCAGGGTCGGTGCGCTCTTCATTTTAGGATGAGCCCTGGAGGAGCTAACCAGTCCGTGGTTGGGTGGATTAAGCCCCTGAACCACACTCTCATCTCGAGATTTGCATTTGAACATGAGTTCGATGGCTTAGGAGACTGGAGCATGCAGATGGACAGTGGTCCGATGGCATTTATGATATTGATTTTATGGCTTTATGGTCTTGCACATGATGTAGCTGTATTTGTCTTTCCATTATTGATGTAAGGTATTCGACATAGATGGTCGACATCCTAATATATTAAACATTGTAATTTTATTTTTTTATGGAATTATTGTAATTCGATAGTTTGATCAATTACTCTTGGTTGTATATTCTATATGAAATGTCTTAGATGAATACATGGAAAAAATAGAAAATTTGTGTTCACGATTTCTTAATTTACTTGAACTTTTGGTCGATTAGTCTTTAGTGCTGACCGACTATGACTATGGAATCGACATAGGAAGAATGATTTTGGATTTTTGTGCTTATGTGGCATTTTTGGATTTTGTGGTCTTTACAAGAGGACATACCACTAGCCTAACACTACTCCAAAGTATACATGTTTCTAATTTTGAGTGGAAAATGTCAAGTGCAATAAATTAATAAATATACTCAAACTAATTGTTAGACTTTACATGCATTATATAAGAGTTCAACATGTTAACAAGTTGTATAAAAACTCATTATGTATCCATTATATTTAGCCGATAGGCTATATTACCTGAGGTTTCACGCGAAACATGTATGACGCTTGGATACCGGACATCTGCTAATAAAGCGGTTTGTTATTTACCAGACATTAAAGGTAATAGAATCTATGTCTTCTAAAAGGGTTTTTCCCCTTTTTAGAAAGCTCTACTATAGTCAAGCACAGTTGCCCACATATCTGCGCACATATTTAACATCCAACATATATCTAAATAAATGTAAACCTAATCATATTGGATTTAGTTTTTGCTATGTTTTTAACCTGTCCACATATCTAGGCACGTATCTAACAT
>MU225723.1:139232-156995 GCA_018584345.1 Thuja plicata
TAGGGATGCTATTCAACCCCCTAACATTCCATGAGAGAATGATCATTGAGTAGAGTGAGGAAAATGTGCATCCATGGGTTTGACAGCCCCCGACTCTACCAATAAATCCCCTGTAAACTGAATTTTCTCTTGATCCCTCTTGCGGCCACTTTTTGAAGGAGTAACAAAAGAGACTTTCTTAAACGGTCTTTGCACAAACCCAATGCAAGAGAAGATCCTTTTCCTTTCCCAGATGCAAACACATCTTTAACCAAATCTGCTAGGAGGATGTCATTGTCTTGTGGAACAGGGGAACCACCAGGGTACCAGATTCCGGTCCAATAGGCATATCACATGACTGCTGGACAACATTCACCTGGTGCATAAGAGAAGCATCTTGGATAGGAGTCCCCTTATCAGCAACTGTTGCCTCACACGTAATACTTGGGGGAATACCTTCCTCTAAAGCCATATTATCTAGCACTTCAAAGCGGTTAAAACCTCCCTCTACTTGCCTATCTAGGAAGGGCCTCTTCTGCCCTCTCCCCTTAGCTCGGCTCCGAGCAGGAATGAAGCCATCCTTGTCAGGAATTGTAGCATTAACCTGGGCTTTCCCCTTATTTGTAGAATTCATCTGGGCTTTCCCTTTTCCTACAAAGTCAAACTGAGCCTTTCCTTTTCCTGCATGTTCATTCTGAGCTTTGTCTTTGCCATCAGTATCCATCTTAAGGTCTGAGGAGGACGAAGATCCCCCAGGGCCTCCACTGGGCCTCTTAGAAGCTTGGGGGCACATACGCTGGAGATGGCCATATTCATGGCATAATCGGCAACGGAAAGGTAAAGACTCATAGTCTAATTGTTGTACCCAGGACGATGAGCCAAGACAAATTTCCAGAGAATCTGGCAATGGGTTATTCAAATTAATTTCAACACAAATGCAGGCAAAAGAGATAACCTTTTTTGTCGAGGGATTGATGTGCGATGGCAGCAGGCGTCCCCAGCAAAGCAGCTATCTAGCGCAGGATGTCCTCTCTCCAAAACTCAAGAGGCAAGCGCGGCAAGCGAACCCACATAGGAACCTTTGAAGGGAGATCCTCCGTAGAATTGAACCCTGTATGCCAGGGTTTGACAAACAACCTGACTCAGTTGTAAAAATATGGGCCGCCCTCAAAGACATGATCCCAATCAGACATGCAAGAGAATACCACCATGAAACTTAGTTTATCCCTACTAACATAATGTCCATATCGTCATCTATTTGCCATGAGCGACGAATCTAGGCTTCAAGAGCAGACAAAGAGATTCAGATCCCAAGAAACTTGCAGATCAAAGCATGCTTAGTCCAGTACTCGACATCTTCCAAAACTGCCTCCGAAGGAATGACCAAAACAGGGCGATCTTGACTGCGAGGTAAATAGCCATTAACCTTTTTTAACTTCGAACTCTCCCCAACAAAAGTCGAAGCCTGTGGTTGCGAATTAATCCCAGAAGAAGCTCCGTGAGAAGCCATAACCCCAGCAATTGTCCAAGTAGAAGCTGCACCACATGCAGCCATTAGAACACAGAGCTGAGAACACCCTTGCAAGCAATACACACCAACACTCCACACACAAAAAACCCCAGCCCCAACAACGGAAACATGCAAGAGAAAAAAGACTGAGAAAGACCCGCAACAAACGGTAGCAGGCAGCAAACCCACCCCACGCAGAAGC
The DNA here is from genome assembly GCA_018584345.1 of Thuja plicata. Taxonomy (NCBI): domain Eukaryota; kingdom Viridiplantae; phylum Streptophyta; class Pinopsida; order Cupressales; family Cupressaceae; genus Thuja; species Thuja plicata. The sequence continues at coordinate 140,924 of MU225723.1, forward strand.
AGCCCAACAGAAAAAAGAGCTAGGGCACGGAGGCCCTAGCTCACGCCTAGCCTCCTCTCAGCGAGCATCGTTTTTACCCATCTCCAAACTTACATCAGAGTAAAGTGAAACTGATTTGTCTTATTGATAATTTTTTATTTATTAATATTTTATTCTATTTTTTTTTTTGAGTTATAGCTTACACCTTGTTTTAAACTTTCATGACATGAGTGACGTTCATATATAATGTCTTAAAATAATGATAATAATAAGATTTCATAATTAGAGTATTTAGTGAATCTTGATAGGGCTGTTTGATGTCTTGCTCTATTTTTCTTCTGTTTTGAATACATTTTAACCCCTCTTTTATTTCAAAACAAGACTCCACGTAACTATTAAATAATTCAACTTAATAACAATGTCCCATATCTCATTTTTCCTTAAAAAATCCCAGAAATTCTATTTTAAAACTAATTTGCCCAGGCAACTTTCACCATTTTTGTGCGAGGTGAAGCAGAAATGTCAGTCCATGTTACAATGCCTTAGTTAGCATAGGATTTGAATCAGAGAGGTTTAAGCAATGGGTGTACAAATGGACATAAAATTTTCTACTATGTCTGTTATTCTGGTAGGGGCCGGCACAATTTTTCTTGTGACTACAATTCTACTAAAACACCTTGGAAATTAAAAGAGCCATCTCCCTCCAGGCCCCAGAGCTATTCCTGTAATTAGTCACCCTCATCTTCTCAAAGATAAAACCAGGCCAATTCACCAGATTCTAAATTCACTCTCGTCGATCTATGGGCCTATTCTGCATCTTAAATTTGGTAGCCGCCCTGTTTAGTGATAAGTTCTTCAGATCTTGCCAAATTATGTTTCACAGTAAATGATAGGTCTTTTGCTTCGCGCCCTCGGCTTGCACATGCCCAGCATTTGGGCTACAATTATGCTGTGCTGAGTTTGGCTACTTATGGTCCCTACTGGCGACAATGCTAGAAAAATCTGTGTACTTGAGCTTCTGTCTTCCAAAAGAATCCAATCATTTAGACCCAAGAGAATGAAAGAGATTTGTAGGGCAGTACATTCTCTGTTTCAACAGTCACGATTGCAGAGTGTTGTGAACATGAGAAATGTTTTGTCCCAATTGACTTTTAAAATTCTGATGGCTATGATCATAGCTGAGAGGTATTTTGGAGAGGAATTGGGGATTCGGGTAGATTTGGTTACCCATCTGATTAAAGAGTCATCTGTCCTAAAAGGAGTGATTTGTATTGGGGATTATATACCCTGGTTGAAGTGGCTTGATTTGCAGGGGTATGAGAAGGCAATGAAGAAGTTATAGAGCAAAATAGACTTGTATATGCAGAGAATTGTGGAGAGGCATAGGAAGGGATCAAACGAGGAGAGAGTGATGGATGACTTTGTTGATGTCCTGATCTCGCAAGCAAAGGAGAATGGTGAAGGGATACCTGATAAAGATGCATTTATTAAGGCAACTGTTCTAGTAAGTTGTTTTGATTTTGGGGGTTTTAACATTTTTTATTTATAAATTCTCGTCATTGTAAATAATTTCTGGTAACAGTTTTGTGAGTCTATCTTTTATGTTTGGAATCAAACTATGTGATCAGTCACAGCAAGAAGAGAGTAAGACAAGAAAACATAATGAATCAGATACTTGTTTAAATAGTGCTGAATCACATACTATATTAGTAGATTAGAAAGAAGAAGGCAATTTAATGTATCTAATGAAGAGGTGGGTAATGGTAAAAGGAAAAATATATATATATAGTTCATGATATTAGACAATGTTTTTAGATGTAGAAATAACTAATAGTAATATTGCCCTGTATTTCTTGTAAGAGACACCTAAACATATTACAAATAAAGTATACATACATTACCCCATGAAATTTAAGGATAATAATATGATAAAAAGAATTAAGAAAAGGGATACTCCCATAGTAACTCCCATATTCAAGGGAGGCGCCTATCTTATTTGAATTCTTTCCTGTACATTAACTTCTCAATTAACTTCTCAGTTTGTCTAAGATTTAAAAACACAGCGATGAGATTGATAATTTAGTTATGACAAAAGAATTGCTAAACTGGATAAGGAATCAAAGGATAACTTGGCTCTAGTCTTGCACGAGGTCATCCCTAAGATAAAAGGTATAAATTTCCCCACCAACATCAATCTAATCCTCCAGGGCCCTCCCTTGGATCAAAACATAGCTGTCCTGAAGGACCTTGATTTCCTTCATTTATCAGTGTAGTGCTTAGAAGTGAAGGATATGAGAATGTAGGCATCTATAAAATCATATGATTTATTATCACATCTTTGTCAAGAAAAATATTTGAATATTTAACATACTATAAGTGATTAAATTTTTACAAACTTTTGATTTTATCTCTTTTTTCTTGTTGCCTTGTAGGTTATGTTAAACGCAGGAACTGATACGTCTTCAGTTACACTGGATTTGGCATTGTCATTGTTATTGCGACATTCCCATGTGATGAAAAAGGCACAAGAGGAACTTGCTTCTAAAGTTGGACGAAACAGATTGGTGGAGGAATCAGATATACAACAGTTAACATACTTGCAAGCAATAGTTAAAGAGACTTTGCGTCTTCATCCATCAGTACCTTTGCTTGTCCCACACAAATCTATTGAGGATTGCACAGTGGGAGGCTATCATATTCCTGCAGGAACAATGCTATTTGTAAATGCATGGGCAATTCCCAAAAGTGTGGAATAAGCCACTGGAATTTATACCAGAACGTTTTATGGAGAAAGAAATTGAGGTAGATAACATAATGAGAGGGAATGATTTGGATGAAGAGGATGTCCAGGTGCTTCTTTAGCAATGTGCATGGTGCAAACAACTTTTGCAAGATTGTTGCAGAGCTTTGAATGGTTTGTTCCAGATGGAAAAGTCCTTGACATGAATGAAGGGATTGGCATAACAATGCCAAAGGCAATGGCTTTGGAGGTTACCATCAAGCCTCGTCTTTCCAATCATCTATACCAGCAAGAAGGCTAGTTATAGACCATTGAATTTCTATGCTTTTGTTTACGATTTGAATGCAGAATAGATATCAATGCCACAAATAATGAATTTATTGTTTTTTTTTTATGATTTATATGCAGAATAGATACCATGTTTATATGATTGGAAGCATAAATAATGGATAAGCTCCCCCTTAATGCCAAGGATAAATGAGAGCCTTCCATGTTTTAGATTAGGAAAACATATTGTAAAAGATCTCTCCATGAGAGCCTTCCATATTGTATAAGATAAATGAGAGCCTTCCATGTTGTAAAGGATAAATGAGAGACTTCCATGTTGTATAAGATTCAAATATTAGATTTTGTCCAATAAAATAAACTATTTATAATTGTTGAGAATTTTGTACCCACATCAAATCTCTCATCTTTTTAAGAATGAAAAATTATCATCTTATTAAAAGATTTATTACACCACCACATGCTGATTTTTTTTTCAAATCAATGTTCTTCTAGCATTTAAAATAATACTGGTTGCTTAACATTTTTATTTGTAAGTAATCTATAAAAATGAAATATAAAAAAGATCATTGTCTAAATATTTTATATGTGAAAAGAAAAATGATATATATTTAGGTTCATTAGTTAATAGAAAATAATAATTAAAAAAAGTTTAGAATGTATTTATAACTTGATTAGGATTAAATAAATTAGAATAGATTTCAAATAAATTAATATTTAGCCGATAGACTTTCCTTGTGAGATTGCTTGCAACCGGAAGAACGGCTTTCCGACCATAGTTTAAAAAGAAATGATGGTTTTCAATAACTCTGACTCCTTGATTAAGGTAGGTACCTCTGGATCCCTGCAGCGTGCTGACTGACGTGACTCCACGCAAGAAGAAGTGTTAACTTGAAATTTGTTTGGCACCGGCTCTGTCATTGGCGTCTACCTTCTCCTCCCCATCCACAAACACATACACCTTCCCTTCATCAGCATTGTGGATGACATTCACATGAATCCACGGATCATAAATATCAGTGGCCACCATTTGTTCATTGTAACGCATCAGCATTCCATTGGAAGCCAGCAGCATTAACGACGTGGCATGTTGAACACTGCCGAAAACTTGCATCACACACACTAAAAATTATTTTTATTTTTTAGTTTAGTTAAAATAGTAATTATTCACAAAAGACTTATCAGTTTCAAATCTTGAAGGGGAGTTAGATTGATCAATAGGTACGGAGATAGCATTCCAGCTGTTGCTTTCATTCCTATTGTTATTTACAAAATACCGAAATAAAATCTCTTCAGAAGCAGCGACATCTAATCTGAGTCGGTGCAAATTTTCTCATAGAAGTTCTTTGACGTGAATGCATTTATTTTTCTTACCCCATATCCGTAATGCTCTGAGAGGCGCTTTTTGCAGAATACGCACATCCCTTCATGATAGCAGATGCAGCCAAGGCAGCTTCAACTACATATGATTACATTGTGGTTGGAGGAGGCACAGCTGAGTGTCCTCTCGCAACAACTCTCTCACACCACTACTCTGTTTTGGTATTGGAGAGGGGAGATTCTCCTTATGGAAATCCTGACTTTGAGGATTTCAGAGGTTTTTTCAAGGTTTTGGGGGATCCCCAAGATTATCCCTATGCAGCGGAGGGTTTTGTCTCAGAAGATGGAGTGCAATTAGCAAGGGCGAGAGTTTTAGGAGGTGGAACAGCTATCAAGGCTAGATTCTACAGGAGGGCGAGCTCTGAATACATTCGTGAAATGAATTGGAACGAGAAACTTGTAAATGAATCATATGAATGGGTGGTATATTTTTATTTTTTAATTATATTATTTAGTGATTTTAATAAATATATTATATGAAAAATTTAGCAATAATGTAATTTAACTTTTTATAATCTTTTATTTTTAAATAAAAAGTGAGATAATTTAAAAAGTATAAAAAATATAAATATATTATCAATTTTTCTGATAATTGAAAATGAATATAATTTATATTTAAAATTTTAAAAATTATATTTTAATATAGATGACACTATTTATAACAAGTGCCAAAGTGCCACGTAGTGCCCTGTATTTGCGTAAATAATTATAATTATATATGTAAATTTAATTTTAATTTTATTATCAATATTATATATATTTTAATTAATAGTTATTTAATAAAAGTAAAATTATTATAGATTAAAAATTAAATAAGAAACTTTTTATAAAATTTGATAAATAATATTTAATAAATTATGTTTGCATATATTATAATTTCATTTGTATAGTTGTAATTGTAAAAATTTAAAATATAGTTATAAATTACAAATGTAAAATAGAATTTAAATAATAATATATAAAGAGATAATGAGATATTAAAATTATATAGTATAGATATAGTACTTTTATATTATATATTATAGAATAATATATATTATATATTAGAAATTGTAATAATTATTTATAGCATATATATATTAAAAATATTATATAGTAAATTCTTTAGAATAAATAATAATTATACATTATAAATAATTGAATTTTTTAATGAAAATAACATGTTTAGATTATAAAATATAAAATATAATATTTCATAAATATACTATATTCTAAATTAAAAGATCAATTTCAAAATAAATTAAATGATATATAAATTATATATTACAAAACTATGTTAAAAACTATATATAAGACCAAATCATTTTTTTATCGACACTTCAAATCTACATCACATAGTGCGAATGTAATAACTATCAAACAATCTCAATTAAAAAGCTTGTGAAATACGTTGATATAAAACTAATTTATTTAATATATGCATATTTTAAAAAGTTAAATAATATTAGTACTAAATTTTTCATACAATATATCTATTAAAATCATTAAATAATATAATTAAAAAATAAACATATAAATACTATTAGAAATTTAATTTTATTAATTTATTAGTTTTTACTTAACTAAACAAAAAAACAAAAAAAATTATTTTTAAAACTGTAAAAAAAAATCTCAACCATTATTTCTTCCCAAATGTAACCCTAAAAAGTCAGAATATGGGATTAAAAAGTTTTAAATCAAAAAGTTTAAAGTTTAGAAAATGTGAGTATTGATTGTGATTTTCAATATGTCTCTCTACTTACGTCAGTACTAATAGACTGCATAAATACATGAAATTTGTTACTTAGCCGATGGACATGGGGGCATACGAGGATTGGCATCCAGCCGTGTTGTGGGATTGCACTTATGGACCGTCACATCATCTTGGAAGAGGCGCTTTTGAGATTTTTTTAAAGTTTCTTTTTAACTTCGGTTGTTTCTGTAAATTTCCAGACGTTGTTTCAGGCGACCCATGTGAACATAGTCAATTCATATTCTGAAATGACAATACTCACCACTCATTCCTTTCCGTAGCCTTTGAAAAGGCATTCGAAATATTATATTAACTACACACCACCCTAAACAATCACATCATTCTAAATAATTACTGAAAAACTATGACCAGAAAACAAACTGGTTTACCGGCATAATCAGAAACCATGATCAGAAAACAAGGTTGTTTAGAGGCGTGAGTCAATTTCCGGTTGCAAGTTTCTGCATTCCCCTTGCTTCTTTCTTGCAGAAAGGATGTGATTGAACAGAGAAGTTTTTGTAGCTCACGATTTTATGTTACAAATAAATGAGAAGTTGGCAAAGCATGGGCAACCAAGCAATTTACTTACATTTTTTTTTACCATAGTTCTCATTGATTATAACTAATCTATTTAATAATTATTGCATAGAGACAATGAAGCATCAAAAGTATATTTTCAATATAGATATATCATTTAATAACACGCATTCTATGAAATGAAAATAGTGTTAGTATCCAAGATATGATATGCAAATGCTCTTAGGTATAATATGTAAATTCTTTTGGTAAATACATATATAATTGTTAATGTATGTTCGTGATGTTTTTTTTTTGTATTGGTTATCAGAGATGTGAATGTTGTGGAAATGATGCCTAGAAATTGGTACATGCTCATGGTTACATCTTTATAGATGGTCTGCATTTTTCGTTACTTGTCAGTTATAGCATTTTCTCTTCTAGAGGTTCACACTTGTTGATCAAGAAGAGGAAGCAAATAAGATTTCTATTTGAAAATACAATATTTTTTTTGTGTTTCCATGCATTTCAATGCTATGTTTTATTAGGATGACCTACAAAAAATATAATAAGACACTATTGTAACTTTACTTCATCCAAAATGGATGCTACTATGTACACGACTTCCTTCTACAATGCTACGTGTTTGTAGACCGCCACTTTTATACCCTATATTTTATTATCTAAGTCTTCATTTATGCTTTCAAATCAAAAACCTATCGGCGTATCCCTTGCACCTCCTTTCAGGGGCAAGTGCTAGTAAATAATATGTACAACTCCCATAGATTCTTCCACGCTTCAAGAGGTCTGCATTTACCATCACAGATTGGTGTTCTATGAAGTGAGGAATGTTTTGGGATTCAACTATCTCAATACAAATCACCGTTTCAGAGTCAACACAGACATTTGTGCGGGCTTCCTTGCTAGCATCTTGGTAGCAGGGGTTTGCAAAGTTATGGCTGAGGAGCTTTGTCATCGCCTTTTTAATAGTGATTATCTGGTGGGCTTGCATGGTGCGATCATCAACATTGATGAAGAGTTAACCACTCCACTTCCTTGGGACTTAGCTATAGTTATGACGGCTGAAGAACCATTCCCAAGCTTTGGCTCGGGCACAAGAAGAAACATGTATGGCGGGCCTCCCAGACACCTCTACATTTTATGGGGATGGGATTGGAAAGACCATCATATAAGAAGATTTATGATGAAAAGAGGCATTGCCTTCCTCTCAAAATTTCTGGGCCTGGAGGGCGGTTTGGATGAACCCTATGGGGATGAGCTGGACAAAGATCTAGGTCGGGTTTATCAGTGCAAATATGAGGAAAAGTTGGATGGCCTGGGAAGCCAGGACTCCTCTGAAAATGATGAGGAGGAGTATGCAGAGGATGATGACAATGATGAGGCAGAGGAGGAGGAGGAGGAGGAAGAGGATGCAGAGGTGGATGCAGAGAATGAAGAACAGGATGAAGATCAGGATGATGAAGAGTCAGGGGAGGAACAAAATTGGGATCATCAATTTGATTCAAATGAGATTGCATCGAACGCAATGATGAGGATGGCTCCTCCTCTTCTTCTTAATTATGCATAGAGCTAAGTGATACCGAGCTTTTTGTCATTTTAGCTCAGTTTTTTTTCATTTTTAAAGTTTGTTTCTGAACTCCATACGGGTTAACTGTCAAACCATTTAGCCATTGTGGTTGGAGCATTTTTCTGCTCCCTTTTGGTTTGGGTTTTTGCCCCAAGCGACTCTGGTTTTTAGCATATAACTGTATATCAAAAAAAAAATGCACTAGGAAAGCTTTTATAAATGAGGGAACTGAAGTTCATGCATCACGCAAACATGCATAATCTTATGTAAATTTTAGCATTACTTTTGTATGAATTCAAAATAGAGTTTTCTCAATAGAATTGTAATGTTTTGATTATTTATCACAAAGAGACTTTACTAAATTTCTTGATAAAATGATAATATTTGTTTCTTAGAAAAAAGAAAAGTTTGCTAACAAATAATTATATATAATTTATTTTATTTCATATAATCTAATATCAGTATCTTATAATAACAATCACCAGCTTTTACTTACTAGTATAATCACCAGCTTTTACTTACATGGAGTTTCATACCAGAATATAATCACCAGCTTTTACTTGCATGTAGTTTCATACCAGAATCAAATACTAAGATAAATATGCTATTAAAAAAAAATATCACTAAAAACAGATAAATAATATAAATAGATAACATTCAAATACATTTCTATAAGATAGATAGAAGACCAAAATATATACATTGAGTATCATGTATTGCTAGTATTTGTAATAATGTTTTTATGCAATACCATGATAAGACAAGCTTCATTAGTCTCTACAAAGTTTTTCAAGAAGAAAATTGAGTGTTTTCAATCCGGAAAACTTTTTGATCTAAAACAGGGGAGGATCTCATTCACCCTGGCATTAAGCAAGCTGAAGCTGATCAATTATTTGTGCCCCCAATCATATGACCATGAAATTTATACTCCATACAAACTATAAGAGAAACAGAGGAATTCAATGGTCTATAACTATAACTAGGCCTCTTGCTGGTATAGATGGTGGGAAAGACGAGGCTTTATGGTAACCTCCAGAGGCGTTGCCCTTGGCATTGTCAAACCAATCCTTTCACTCATGTCAATCACTCTTCCATCTGGGACAAACCAATCAAAGCTCTGCAACAACCTCGCCAGAGTTGTTTGTATCACACACATTGCCAAAGAAGCACCTGGACATGATCTTCTCCCTGCCCCAAAAGGAATCAACTTAAAGTCATTCCCTTTCATTTGCCTGCTATCTATCTCAAATTCCTCATCCATAAAACGCTCTGGTATAAATTCCAGTGGTTTATTCCACACTTTTGGGTCCCTGTGAATTGCCCATGCATTTACCATCAATGTTGTTCCTGCAGGAATATGATAGCCTCCTATTGTGCAATCCTCAATAGATTTGTGTGGTATTAGCAAAGGTGATAGTGGATGCAGACGCAGAGCCTCTTTAATAATTGCTTGCAGGTATGTTAACTGGGGTATATCTGACTCCTCCACAAATCTGTCTCGTCCAATTTTAGAATCAAGTTCATCTTGTGCTTTTTTCATTGCTTGGGGATGTTGCAACAACAATGACAATGCCCACTCTACTGCACCTGAAGATGTACCAGATCCTCCATTTAACATAGCCTGCAAGGAAACAAGAAAAAGAGATAAGATCGGTCGTAAGCAATCCTATGTGTTCATGGATGCTAACATTTTGCTCTTACAAACTGCTCTGAAGAACAAGTTTTGATATTCTTCAATTCTAAGCACTGGCTCAAGTAATGGTTTGGGTTTCTAAATATGACATTTGTGGCTGGTTACAGCCTTTTAAAGGATGTGGATAAAACCTCTGTTCCCTGCAATCAAGACTTAGAACCGCTGATCAGTCCTTATAAAAAAGAATTCCAAGTAATGCATTTCAGGAACAGTATATACACCAAACAGCACAGAGAACTTGATTTACTAACATAATATACACCAAGCATCACAAAGAAGTGGATTGATAAATCCAAAGGAACAAAGGAAAACTTAAAAAGAGAGAGAACAAAATTAGCTTATCATTCATCAAGCAAAAACCAGAGTGTAGACAGTAAAGATCTTCTACATAAAAGAGGCACAGCTCCAAAAATACTAACTATATCACCAACACCAAAACCTTTTAATTTACAAGTCACAAAAGTTTCCAAAATAGCAACTATCATAACAGCAGTTGCACAAACCACCAACAGTTACAAAGTAACAAAATGAACCATTGGTCTATCCAGCCTTTAGAATGCATTTTTTTATTCTATTTTTTAATTAATTAAAATAGAAAAAAAATAAAAAAATCAATTAATTAATAAATGTTGTCAAATAAATATTTTAGAGCCGACATAACTGTAACCCAAAAATGGATCGATAGAGGAGATCTGCAATTGAACATCCATTAAATTACAGTACATTTCCCACTTCAAAAAGTCTGAACCTCTTGATTGAGAGGAAACACACCACATTACCACCAATATGGGTTGCAGACCTTTCAGTAAACCTATCAGCAAGGTATTCTTTTGGGATCCTTAGCACAATCTAAGCCATCATTAAAGCTTCCAACCTGTTCTTTGAAGGTGACGAGTCCAGTGCATATTCTACCATTGAGTTAATCCCTAGAATCAAAAAAGCTTTGGGACGCGTCCTTGGATAACAGTGTTAATTTTTCTAGTTCATCTATAGAATCATGTAATTGCAATTTGGCATCAACAACTTCTAACTTCAACATTATTTCTTGGAGGGCCTAGATTCCTATAGTTACTTCCCCCTTCTTCCTGTATAGACTCTCCTCTTCTCTATCACAAACAAATCTTACTAATAATTGATGCAAATAGAACACCTATTTTCTATAATCAAGAGTTAGATACATGCAGGAATGGTGTTGCAAGGTGGGTTCAACCTTGGAGGTTGCAAGGTGGGTTCAATCTTAGGGGAAACTCTGCGATTAAGTGTACTGAGATGGGTAATCCATCTCATGGGAAGTTCTGAAGTATTGGAAAGTCCTGAAGCACTAACTGGAACAGTATTGAGATGGGTGATCATTTGGGAAGTCATGATGTATTGGAAAGACCTGGGATGGAACAGTATTGAGATGGGTGATCATTTGGGAAGTCATGATGTATTGGAAAGACCTGGGATGGGTAACAGTACTGGGTGGGTAACCACCCATCCCCCATCCCACTTGGGAAGTCCTTGGGACGTCCTGAAGCATAAGCATTGACTATTGGGAAGTCCTGAAGCATAAGGATTGACTAGAACACTAGAACAGTACTGGGATGGGTGACCACTTAGGAAGTCCTGATGCATTGGAAGTCCTGAAGTATTGACTGGGATGGTTGACCACTTGGGAAGTCCTGAAACATTGGAAAGTCCAGTACTGGGATGGGTGACCACTTGGAAAGTCCTGATGACTGGATGGGTAACAGTACTGAATGGGTAACAGTACTGATGGGTGACCACTTCCACTTGAGAAGTCCTGATGATGCAACTCTATGAATGAGTGCTAAGTGTTCATTCATTCTCAGGAGAGGTAGATTCTTGTGAGCCACTACTATGAAACATGAAACAGTGATCAATGACATAATAAGAAAGTAAATTACTGATCTGGAAACTATGAGCTTACTCTAATTCTTTGAGCCCTTAAATATAAAAGGAATAACAAATCTTGATACTACCCTAGTGCTACAGTATCTAGTTCTCCTCTATTCCCACAAGAGCTTATAGACTAGAACTGGCGAAGTAAAAAACACTTACAATAGTAGTTGCCTTAACAAATACATCTTTATCAGTAATTGCTTCACCATTCTCCTCTGCCTGCGAGATCAGCACACCAACGAAGTCTTCCATGTCTCCCCCGTCTTTTGATCCTTTCTCGCTGTGCTTCTCCAATATTCTCTGCATGTACAAGTCTATTTTCTTCTGTAACTTCTTCATAATCTTCTCATACCCTTGCAAATCAAACCACTTCAGCCAGGGAATATAATCCCCAATACAAATTACTCCTTTCAGGATAAATGACTCTTCAATCAGATCAATAAAAAAATCTATCGAAATCCCCGATTCTTGAAAATACCTGTCATCTATGATCATAGCCATCAGGATTTTAAAAGTCAACGGTTGCAAAATATTTCTCATGTTCACAACACCCTGCAATTGTGACTGTTTAAACAGATAATTTACTGCCTTGCAAATCTCTTTCATTCTCTTGTGTCCAAATGATTGGATTCTTTTGGAAGACAGAACCTCAAGCACACAGATTTTTCTAGCATTTCGCCAGTAGGGGCCATAAGGAGCCCAACCCAGAATAGAATAATTGTACCCCAAATGCTGGGCTTGTGTAATCTGAGGGCGGGAAGCAAAAGATTTATCATTTACCTTAAGACATTCTTTGGCCAAGTCTGAAGAACTTATCACTAGAACAGGGTGGCTACCAAATTTCAGATGCATAATAGGCCCATAGATCGATGAGAGTGAATATAGAATCTGATGAATTGGCCTACTTTTATCTTTGAGAAGATGCAGGTGACCAATCACAGGAATAGCTCTGGGGCCTGGAGGAAGACGACTCTTATAACTTCCAAGGTTTTTCAGTAGAATTGTTGTCACAAGAAAGATTATTGAGGCACCTAACAGAATAACAGGCATCATAGAAAACAATATCTCCATTGTTTCAACCTCCCACTGTTTCCTAAACCCTATATGAGCTATAAATATTATAAGTTAAGCAGAGATTACTGCTTCACCTGTGTGAGCTATAAATATTGTAACTTGGACCGGATATGGGATGTTTACACATTACATCTTAAGTCATTTTTATCTTAATTTTGGTACATTGGATAAAAACGTTATCACCAATTAGGGTTAAACGTGTAAGTAAGCTGTAAAGCAATTCAGTAGAATCAAACAGCTGTGAACTATTCACGCCGATCAAGCTTGCCTACTCTACAGTCTCAACGCACCCGAGTTTCTTAATTCTGCATTTTCTTTATGGCCGACAAAATCAGTCTCTAAGGCAAATTGAATAAAAAATCAGTTTCTCCTACGAGCATCTTTTGCAATAACCTTATTTTATTTGGGAAAAAATTCAGATAAATAGAAAAAGTGGGGAACACAAAAATAAGAAAATGCTCTTACATTTTTTCTGACATCTTTTTCAATAATACTTCCTTACTTAATTTAGAAAAAATAAATAAGAGATTCTTTTAGACAATTAAGAAAAAATTGGAATGTAAAGATAATTGCAATTTATTTGAAAGAGAGTTTTTTAGAGCATCTTTTTCACATAACCTCCTTACTTTATTTGAAAAAAGATTCAGGTAAGATGGAAAAAGTGGGAAACACTAAAAATAAGAAAATGTTCTCACACTTTTGGTGACACCTTTTCCAATAACACCTCCTTACTTAATTGAGAAAAAGTAAATAAGAGATTCTTTTAGACGTAAGAAAAAATTGGAATGTAAAGATAATTGCAATCTATTTGAAAGCGAGTTTTTTTGGAGCAAACCTCTTTATTTTATTTGGAAAAAAGTTTCAGATAAGATGCAAAAAGTGGAAAACACAAAAATAAGAAAATGCTCACACTTTTCTTGACACCTTTTCTAATAACGCATCCTTACTTAATTGGGAAAATGTAAATAAGAGATTCTTTTAGAGAGTAAGGAAAAATTGGAATGTAAAGATAATTGCAATCTATTTAAAAGGGAAGCCTCTCACATTTCTCTTGGGGAACCTTCCTAAAAAGTTATCTCCCTTAGTAATTTGGAAAACGTGAAAAAGAGATATTTTAAAATAAAATAAAATTGTAGGAAATATTTGAAGGGAGGGCTCACACAATTTGCTAGCATAGTTTTCTTAAATTAGCTTCTTACATAATATTTTTTATTACATCGGATTCTTTTCTATTTATTGTACACATTTTTTCTTGGATTGCCTCATACCTAATTTATTACATTGGTTTATTCGCCTTATTAATATAACAACCTTCCTTTAGGAATATGGATTTGTTCGTGCTTATTTTAATAAAATTCTCATTTAAGGTTATCAATTAGTCTTCAATTAGGATTTTATTTGCAATGATATTTTTAAAATGCAGCTTATTTCATTCTTTAATTATTCCTTTTATTCATATAAACTTTTGATGTAATAGAAGTTACCAATTATATTAACTTAAAAATACAAGTACATATGAATCAAAATATATTAAGTATGGGAGGAATTAAACTCACTCCCCGAGAGTCACACTCAGGGATCATCTATTTACCAAACATAATTTAAACATTGAATGTTCCTCAATATTTCACGACATCATTATCGCGAGCTCAATCGAAAGTCAAATTCATACTTCAAATCAAATGGACAAATCACACGAATGTTTGAACATGAAATGGAGGGATCCTTTCTATACAATCCTAAACGTTCCTAAACCATCTAGAATCGATCCTAAACATTCCTAAACCATCTGGAATTGATCCTAAATGTTCCTAGTGTTGATGACAATTATTCAATTATGTATTGTCATTGATGTTTACACAAGTGTAGTGATGTTTACACAAATGTCTAATCCTATCCGAGCACAGTCAGTTCTGATGACATATAACTGATTGAATGTTTGATAATGCTAAAATTGATGATAATGCAAGGCATTAAATCAGTTAATGGTTTGTATTGTCATTGATGTCAACTTAATATAATATGTACGGTAATGAACATAATGCCAAAGACTTCAGAGAATCAATGGAACAAAGCTTATGCTTTCAGCAATGCATAAAAGTAGAGTATTCACTAAGTGACAGACAACACCGATGGAGTGCACACCATCGGTAAAGCCAAAGAAGAAAATTCATAGTGATACCCAACGTACTGAAGACAGTGTTGCCCGATGAAGCAAATCACAGTGATACCTGACGAACTGAAGACAGTGTTGTTCGACGAGTAAAAATCAAACGATGCCCGACGGACGGAGATCCCAAAGCTAACTGGAGTCACACCGATGGAATTGACAGTTGTAACCAACGACTAACTGAAGAGTTGACCAACGGAACAGAGAGTTCAGAAAATGACAAAATATCTAGCTGGCAAGAGCTAAAGATAGACTTAACTGGTTGTTTTCATTGTTTTATTCGACCAGAGTTAAGTGATTGATTTAAAGAAGATTTGTACAATTGGCAAGAAGATAACTACGAGATAAATCAAGAGTTATGCTTTAAATCAGATTGGATGGATTGTTTTTCACGCCAAGAATCAAGAATCAAGAAACAGTGAATATCATGTCTATATAAGAGACAAACTTAACTCATTTCCACACACAACAAGGGGAGTGAATAAAAAGAAGATGCGAAGAGAAACTGATGAAGGATAACTTCATGCAGTACTGATCAATCAAGCTGAAGGAAGAGTTAAGGAATTCTGCAGACACCGAAAAACAGTGAGCACAACATCACAAAGCAGAAAGTGTGGAGCACAAAGAATTGAATTGATATATTGATCAAAGAGGTAATGTACTTAAATAGATCTGAAAATCTGCAATTCAAGTTGCATTAGAAACATGTCATTTTGTTTCAGTTTAACCATTGAAGCATCAAGTCTCTTAACAGAGCAGGACTTAACAGTCTTATATATATTGAGGTACATCCCAAGGAGTGTCAAAAAGGTTGATTCATGAAAGTAGCACTAGATTTACCTAAAGCCTATTGACAGTCTAAGAAAGAGGTTGATTCAAGGACGGTAGCAAACTGAGTTGCCCGATACTAAGTGACAACCTATATGTATAAAATCCTCTAACAAGGTCACACCTAACAGTGTGTTTGTAACCTTTAACAGGGTTGGCTCTTAATAGGGCTCACTTCAGAA
>MU225723.1:186386-223958 GCA_018584345.1 Thuja plicata
ACAGAATATGATTAGTAGTTCTTAGGAATTTATGAAAATAACATTCTTTCATTTACTTGTCATCAGGAGACTGCTAATGTGCATAAGCCAATTTAGCTTTCCAGTCCAAAATTGTCTTCAAGATTTACCTTGTTTGCAATTCTGTGGAAAAATTAAAGTTTTAAATATTGTTAGAATATGTATTGAGAGATTACTCAGACAGGGTAAAGTCAATGGAGCCAAAGCCACTTTTGTGTGCTAGAGTTTTATCATCAGCTGAAATCTGAGAAATTTCCTATATATGTTTTTGTCCCATCGGTGCTACCTATGAAATGAACTCCAAAAGCCTACCTTCCTAACCTTCTTGTTGCTTGACTTCTCTGTTCATGGGTTTATTAATGTTTTTTTTGATAGATAAATGTGACCAAGGGGGCTACACCCATTACACAGATTCTAAAAATTACAGTATCTAGAGGGTTCTGGGGGACTGGGGGATGGGGGGATTCAGTGGTTTTGGGAGCTAATATGATGATACACTCTGAAGTAGATCCAATTTTCGGTTAAAAAAAAAAAATAGTATGTCTATTACCAGGTTACGATTGTGCACTAATACGTTTTGCATTTCTAGGCTAGTACTCTCTGGGTTTAGATGTCCCTGCATTAAATAATAATAAAAGGAATATAATACATGAATTAAAAAAAATTACGTAACATTTTTTTTTAAAAAAAAATTAGCATTGGTCAAAATTTTGACCAACGCTAGAACCGATTTCCACCAACTATTGGTCAAAATTTCAACCAACTCTAGAACCAATTTCCACCAACGATTGGTTGAAATTTCGACCAATACAATAACAAAATGATGAGAATGCCATGCTTTCGACCAATCCAATGGTCAAAATTTCGACCATTGGTTTGGTGGAAAGTATGGCATTCTCCACAATTTTTTTAGTGCATTGGTCAAAATTTCGACCAATCATTGGTGGAAGTATTGGTCGAAATTTCGACCAATGCACTAAAAAATGACAGCAATTTCAAGCCTGGGCTATAGTCAAAATTTCAACCTTTTTTGGTCAAAATTTTGACGAATTATAAATTTGTCAAAATTTTGACCAAGTTTCGTCAAAATTTGAGGTCAAATCTACTAGTGTCCTACCCCACACCCTCTACACTTGGACAATATACTAGACTCCAAGGTGATTAAGAAGACTAGGAAGGGCACTTACAAAGAGTATCTGGTGCAAGGTTAGGGACTACCTAAATCTGAGCCCACTTAGATGACTGAAGCAAAAATTCTGAAGCATGGAGTCACCATTGAAGACCTCCTAACTCAAGGGACTTGAGTTCTTTATCCCAGGGGAGTATGGTGCAGATAACCTCCCATTTTGGTTGGATTTGTGTGTTTAGGGTTATGTTAAGAGTCTTTGTTTTGATTTTAATAAGATCCATTAGTTTTGGATCCCAACTTGTTCATTTCATGTTTGTAAGAGCAAAGTGCTCCTAGGTTACAATGTTGTCATTTTGGCCTAGAATGGTAAAAGTTGCTATTTTTGAGTAACTAAGGGTTTTGGTCTTGTCTAGGATCCTAATTTTCCTAACTAGGGTCCTAGGATGAGTCAGCATGCATCGAGTTGACCAATTTGGTCAAAGAGCAAGAAATGCTCAAAATTTGCTAGCAACTTTCAAAAGTTGCTCGAGCAACATTTGCAACTTTTGCAAAAAGTTGAAAATTGAGGTTTGGACTGTTGTAACCAACCATGCTTGGGTATTTGAGCATGGATTGATTATTTTTGGAAGGTTAATGGATATTTTATTTTAGATCACATGTGAGACTAATCTGTACGGAAGATTTCCTAAGTTTTCTTGTGTTTTATAGTATTTTTGCATCTGTGTACGACTATGTACAGATTGAATTGAGCAATCTAACTCCATGGGAGTGTAGATATTTTTTTTATATTTCTTTTTCATCAATTTTTTTTTTTCAAGTTAAGGTTTTGTAAAGTTAGCTTTTGTTTTGAGGCACTGTGTCTGCAATTCCCATTTGCAGAGTTGCAAGAGAAAAAATGACTCTAACCTAAGCATCCACGATTGAAAATTTATGAAACCTTGTGGAATTATAGGTTAGGGTGTTTATATAGTTTTTTTTTTCATTTTTGTTCCTTGAATGAAACTCCTAGGCTTGGAGTGATGCCCTATGGCTGACTGCTTCGAGTAGGTGATCCTGGATAGGGTAAAGATTGAATTGAAGCAGAGCACTCATGATCTTGTATGGATGACTTAGTGGCATTTTTAGAAGCCCTAATTTGTCTCCTTGAAGGATAAAAAGGTTTTATATGGTGAAGTGAAGTTTGAAGAACAAATTGAAGACAATTTGCACTAACTGGTTCATAGGCCTAAAAGATAGGCTGAAAACTAGGGTCTGGTAGTAATTAGGGTTGTGGGTGCCTTGAGAAACTATTTCTTTGGATTATTGAAGGGATAGTGGATAGATTATAGATTTTTAAAGTATTCTATGGGGTTGTTTGGGATAATTTGGAGTATTTGGCTCAAAATAGTGAAAATAGACCTACTACGAATAAGCCTAATTAGGCCTATCTTGGTTTGTGACAATATAGAAGTGTATAGAGTGTCCAAAACTATTTGGATCACCTAGAATGGGAAAGTAAGGTCCTATGAACATAGGATATATCCTAGAAGATGTTTGGGAAGATCCTAAGTAAGGGTTTGGGGGTTCTAGAGGAAGATCTAGTGAAGAATCAAGAAGATTGATGAGCTAGTTGGACTACTAGAAATTGTGTGAGCTTTGTTTCTTTATCAAATAAACTATACCTAGGAGGAAATTTGATTGGGAGGGGTCTAGGAGATCCATATTGGTGAAGAAAACATATAAGAGTAAACCATTGGATGGTTAGGAGAATAATTAGGCACTTTGGGAGAAGAAAAGACTAGAACTCTAGACACTCTGCATCATAAAGACATTAATAAAATTGGATGAGAATTAGAATGAAGATAAGGACATCAATAAATATTTCATTTTTATGTCTTCTGCTCTTTAATTCTTTGTATTATGGCATTTTGTGTTTCCATCAATGCCAAAGAGGGAGATTGTTGATGACAAGTATTCAATTATGTATTATCATTGATGTTTACACAAGTATAGTGATGTTTACACAAATGTCTAATCCTATCCGAGCACAATTAGTTCATGCCAAGCACTCTCGGTCATTGAAGAGGACCAAAGTGATTTTTTAGTTCTAACTGAGTTCACTTGGGCATTACACTGTTGGTTGGGCATTGAAGCATTTCAGTGTTGACCGAGTAAAACAGTTAGTGTCAGCTGACTAATAGTAGATTATATTTTATGGATAAATAATTATATGCAGCCAACAGACATGAGTTTTATTATTTATTTTGAAGGATATCAAGGCCGACTTGATAAGGATTATCATATATATATATATATATATATATATATATATATATATATAAGGTCAAGTTTGGATTGAATATGGAGAGATAGTGTGTGTTTATGATATGAAGAGTGAAGGCAAAATCATATGCGATTTTGATTGAGGATAGAACACAAAGGAATGCAATAGAATATCTGATCAGTGAGGTCAAGTATTTTATCCAGAATAGAGATTTGAATTAGCAAAGATAGTTACTTATGACAATAGCTCAATCCATTGTTACTTTCTAACAATTGTAGCAGTGATCAAAATCTCTTAACAGAGTAGACTTAACAGTCTTTTGTAAAACCTCTCACAAGGTGACATTTCTACATTGAAGTGTTTAAAGACCTCTCACGAGGCCACTCCTTATAGGGTGATTAAATCCTCTAATAGGGTCACACCTAACAGTGTGTTATTGTAACCTTTAACAGGGTTGGCTCCTAATAGGGCTTAACTCAGAAGACTGAAAAATAGTGACTAGTTACAATTGGTGGTCTTTACCATAGTGGGTTTCCACGTTAAATATTGGTGTTATCTGTGTAAATTTCATTTTCTTTATGGTTTATGTTTCTACAATTAATTACTAAAGATAATCACATTTAATATCTTAAGATTTTCTATGTTAACCGAGTGACAGTAGAATATCGGTGTTAACCAAGCAACAATGACTAATTTGTTTAAGACATCTAAGGGACCTTGACTTATTTTTGTGACAAATGATTCACCCCTCCCCTCTCAGTTACTGAACTCATTTCCATCACCTAGATCATCCAGAATCATTCTTAAATCATTCCAAATAATGTCTAATCACTCAACATCCTTCAATATTATCTGACTACCATCTTCACCTTTCAATTTCGCTCTTGAGGGGCATAATAAACACATCTTCACAATTAGACATCATCATCATAAGTGAATCAAATGAAAATCAAAACACCAAGTCAATTCAAAACCATTGAATTTCAAATCTTCTTCATCAATCAAATTGATCCAATCATCGAATCAGTCGATCGAGTTTGATCAAATCTTTGTCACATCCCACATTTAGAATTTGAGGGATTTAAAATAAATAAGATAATATAGTCAATGAAGTGGAATTTATTGGGAATGTGAAATCAACACATAAAATTGATAAACATTCTTGTCCAAAGCCTTTATGTCTTCATGAGATTCACTATAAAGTTGCGAAGGAGTGATAATCACTATATCACAGAGAATATTTTAAAGGGACCACGAAATAACGACCATCGCTATTTCACGAAGGGGCAAGAAAAAAACTTTGCGATGTAGTGAAAAGGAATATTTTGTACGACAATATTTTCATGTACTACGAAATGATGGTACATTATAAGATGATAGTGGAGTGAGGTGGTGATCATTTGAAATATTTCTCTACACATATACACATTCTTTGCATATGAAGGAAAATTCTCCAAAATTATAGTTGAAGCCCGGATAATTACAAGAAACAAATGGAAGGACCACTTCCTCAATTTGTTTGACATATTGTGCTATCAATGCCATCACTGGTGCAAGTTTTAGAGTGGGTTAAGGAATATCTTGAGCCGGTAATAGGCTCTCCCAAGGGAGCGAAGAAGACAATAGAGCATGAAGATGTTCCACTTTAATAACATCTTAAGTCATTTTTATCTTAATTTTGGTACATTGGATAAGAATGTTATCACCAATTAGGGTTAAACGTGTAAGTAGGTTGTAAATAAATTTAGTAGAATCAAATAGTTGTGAACTATTCACACCGATCAAACTTTTCTACTCTACAGTCTAAATGCACCCGAGTTTCTTAACTATGCATTTTCTTTATGGCCGACAAAATCAATCTCTAAAGCTAATCGAATCCAAAATCAGTTTCTCCTACTTTTCTTGGAGCATCTTTATAGATAATCTCCTTATTTTATTTGGAAAAAAAATTAGATAAGATGGAAAAAAGTGGGAAACACAAAATTAAGAAAATGCTCTCACATTTTTCTTGACACCTTTTCCATTAACACCTCCTTACTTAAATGGGAAAAAGTAAATAAGAGATTCTTTTAGATAGTAAGGGAAAATTGGAATGTAAATATAATTACAATATATTTGAAAGGGAAGGCTCTCACATATCTCTTGGGGAACCTTCGTAAAAATCATCTCCATTATTAATTTGAAAACAAGTCAATGAGAGATTCTTTAAAATAAAAAATAATTGTAGGAAATATTTAAAGGGAAGGCTCATACAATTTGTTAACATAGTTTTCTTCAATTAGCTTCTTACATAATATTTTTTATTACATTGGATTCTTTTCTATTTAGTGTACACATTTCTTCCAGGATTGCCTCATACCTAATTTATTACATTGGTTTATTCACCTTATTAATATAACAACCTTCCTGTAGGAATGTTTCTTATTTTAATATAAAATTATCATTTAAGGTTATCAATTAGTCTTCAATTAGGATTTTATTTGCAATGATATTTTTAAAATGCATCTTATTCCATTCTTTAATTTTTCCTTTCATTCATATAAAATTTTGTTGTAATAGACTACCAATTATATTAACTTAAAAATACAAGTACATATGAATAAAAAAATATTAAGTATGGGAGGAATTAAACTCACTCTCCGAGAGTTAGACTTAGACGTCAACTTTTTACCAAACATAATTTAAACATTGAATGTTCCTCAACATTTCACAACATCATTATCGTGAGCTCAATCGAAAGTCAAATTCATATTTCAAATCAAATGGACAAATCACACAAATGCTTGAACATGAAATGGAGGGATCCTTCCTATATGATCCTAAACGTTTCTAAACCATATGGAATCGATCCTAAACATTCCTAAACTACTTGGAATTGATCCTAAACATTCCTATATCATCCAAAATCATTCTTAAATAGTTCCAAATCATTTCCAATCACTCTGTATCCTTCAATATTATCTGATTACCATCATCACCTTTCAATTTTGCTCGATTTTGCTCCCAAGGGGGCATAATCAACACATCTTTGCAATTACAACATCATCATCGTAAGTGAATCAAATCAAAATTGAAGCACCAATTCAATTAAAAAAACATCAAATTTCAAATCTTCTTCATCAATCAAGTTCATCCAATCATCAAATCAGTTGATCAAATTCCCTCAAACCTTCTTCATCAATCATATCATCCAAAGATCAAAATCAGAGGTTTCATTAGATCAAATTGAATCAATTTCATCATCAATAGGGGCATGTCAATTTCATCAGGAACCGTATCAATTTAATAGTGTCCTCATCAAGAAATAATCATTATCATGGGATAATCAACTTCATTAGGAGTTATATCAAGCTGGTTTTCTATATCATAATCTTTGAAGCGAGTGATTTCATCAAGACCCATATCAAATTACTCATTCTCATTAGCATTAGCTTTATATGATGGCAATTAATTTTATCAGGACCCATATCAAATTGGTTACTTTTTCTAGTTCTACATCAATATCTCCAGTCTTCTTCTACCTGGTAATCAATTTCATTCGAACCTATATCAAATTGGTTACATTAGCCTCAATTGATGAAACTCTTATCAAACATTACATCAAATGCATAATCAAATTGAACATCATCAGGTTAGGACCAGCTTCATCAAGATCCATATCAAATTGTTTATTGTTTGATCAATCTGATATCATACATCAGAGATCCATCATCTTATCAATTCTGTGATTAGAAAAAAATCATATATTCTTTGAATCAATGTGTTGTTCATACATTGATTCAAATATGATAAAATCTAATCACTTAAAAGTGTTCTAGCTTAATCAATTGACCTAAATACTTATTAGGCGATGAAAACCCTATTCGAGGTCATCAAATTAATTTGAATTGAGTGTTGATGTTATTTGATTAATTTTCATGAACTAACCAATTGAATTAATGCTTTATTTAAGTGTTGTGTTGTCGACATATGTTAACAATAGTCACACACACACACACACACACACACACAAGCCTAGCCTGAAATGTAGTAACCAAAATAATATATGGGCATTTCCCATAAACATAAGCCAAATAAAAACATGAGTATAGCCCAAAAAAACACTCCTAAGAAGCCAAAGAAGTAATACAAGGAGGAGGATTAGGTTCATCCTTCTTTCCCTAAACCTTTGTATGATCTAGTTCAAGGCCTAGAAATGTCCAACCATCTATGTTGTCATCCTCATTTTCCTTTTCCTCCCTACATAGAGAGATTGTGAGAGCCAACCTAGGAAATAATTTGGATCAGGAAGGCCATCTTGAATCCGCACCTAAATTGGGCCATCCTGAAAGTATAAGAGGAAAAACACTTGCAGAAGGCCATCTAGATGAGGACCCATGGTGAGGAGGGGTGCCAAATTATTTTTAAGGTGAAATCCATCGATTAAGTGAATGAAATCAGGGAGCCTATGAACGAGGTATGTCTAAATGCAAATAAGAAGAGTTGTGACCATGACAACAACCAAGGGCAGGAGAAAGGCCACCGATAACAGAAGCACCTGGTGGCACCCTGGAAATCATACAATGGACATTGCCCCAATGTTGAAAAATCTCCTGTAAGTGGGACACCTCAAGAAAACTTTGAAAAAAATTGTGTTGAAGTTTTTACATTAATATAGGATAGCTTTAGATTATATGAAATACATATTGTAAGATAATATATATATATATATATATATATATATATATATATATATATATGTGTGTGTGTGTGGTTTGTTGATAATTGGATGTTAAGTGTTAAAATGTAAAGAGATTGAATATTCTATCTTACAAAAATGTAAAGGAGGATGAAAATTAGAGATGTGTTTATTATTCTTTGAGTTGCCTAGATTGTATTGAATTGAATTGATTAAGTATTGCAATTGTGATTAAGGAGAAGATAAGATGTTCCTTTTTTACCCTCAAATGCACAAATGGGAGATCCAAGTTGATCAACCCAAGAGAAGGGTTAATGCACAAATGAATCAACTATCTGGAAAGGAGAATAACAAAAGAGATACCTTAAATTCTATTAATTATATGTATAGAAATGATATATGACAGTAATTGAAGAGATAGGAGAAATGCACTAACCTTGAAATATTCCAGATCAAAGAATGCTATTTTTTGAGGTTTGTAGACTATTTCTGAAAAAATTGACAGTTGATACTGAAGCAATACGCAGAGACGAACAAAACCCAGAAATCATTTTCTGTTCCAATGTCGTCTTATGAAAAAGGTTGACCTTGACCCACAAATGTCAACCCTAACCCAATAATGTCGACCTTGAAATGCACAGATCTAAAAGTGACTTTGTTCGTGGATCCTGAAAGTTTGCCGAAAAGGGTATCCAAATTTGGGTTCAAATCCACTGTTTTGTACCTATACCTACAAGAAAAAGGAGATTGTTTGTTGTGGGGGAGGGATTTGCCTTAGTCAAACCCCGATTTAGGAATTAACCTTGAAATCAATAAAGTACAGAATGCTAACAAGTAGTAGAACTGAATCTAACAATGAAGCTATGATATTCAATAGATATGTAATTGAAATTCGAATGTATGCAAGTATGTAGGTATGAAAGCATGAACTCAATATGAACCATAAAACTCCATGATTGTATGCTTGAAATCCACTTTGAAGAGATGATGAAAGAGTCTTGAAGAGGCACAAAGGATCTTGAAGGAAGTTCACACCACCATGATGGCTAGATCTAGGGTTTGAATGATGAATCTTGAATGTTTGCACCTAATCCCTTCAAAGGCTTGAGATCTTGAATCCTTGATCTTCAATGGAGAACTTGAATGCTTGAGGAGAAGAATTGAACACCTTGAGAACTTGGAAATGGATGATTGAAACTTCTCTTAATCACCTAATTGATAATTTGTAATGCTTAGAGAAAATGAGAGAGAAATGCTCCCCTTTTATATGAAATTAGGGCACAATCTTCTAAGGAGGCCTACATAGGAGAATTAAATTCCTATTAAAGCCCTTACCCCTAGGAGAGGACCTATATTAAATATAATTTAGGAATCAATGCTTTGAAACCTGAAACAGCCGACCCGGAAGCAGGACAAGTTTCCTGATTTGAAAGGGGAACCCAAGTCAGGGTCAAGTTTGACCCTGACCTAGGGGGTCAGAACCCCTAGAAAATATGCTAGGTGGGGTAGGAGGTTCCTAGAGAGGCCCAATCAGGGTCCTAAACCAGTACAAAAGCATGAGATTATGCAGAAATAGGATGATGATATGGTAGAGGTCAAAAACATCCCCTAAGGAGGGTTAAACACTCTTAACATGGAAGTGCTTCCATTTTAAGACGATACACATATAATAACTTTCCATTTTATTAATGTTAGTTGAAGAGAATTATTTTCTAAGGACGGTTTATATAGGGAAAATAAGGCTTAATAAAGCCATTTAAAAATCAATGTATAGATCATTACATTTATATATCAATAAAATTTTAGTCTTTAGTTTTGTTTTTCAATGGTTTGAGTACTCCATTTTTCAACACTTTGGTATTAAAGCAATTATGGACTAAATTTTGAAAATGTACACAACATATTAGAGGGTGTGTGGTTACATGATCTCTAAGTTGGGTTACAATGCAAGCGTCTTCTCCACGCCTTTACTCAGGAACCTAATTCCAAAAAAATTCAAGATATCGACCATGAAATGGTCTATGGTACTCTTAAATTCATTTTGTTGAAGAAATAATTTGTGATTGACAAATCATAATCATGTTGAGTATATTTATTTAAAATGTGGGAGAAATACATTTGCATATTGGAATAGGGTCAATAATCATTGGCATTGAGAAACGATATGTTGGCATGTGGTGACTGATCATGTAAGTATTGTACTCCCATTGGGTGGAGGAGCCAGCCTGAAGGGCTACTGTAATGTTGGTGCAAAGCACCACTAAAAATTAGGGAGTGAAGATCCCCCCAAATTCTCGTACATACAAGAATATGAGAATACTAGTACGTGTACAAGTACAAGGAAAAGATTACAAGAATATTCCTTTAGGGTTAGGGTTAATTTTTTATGTGACTTTGTAGACCACCTCTAAAGGCTTGATAAATAAGTGGTTGTGTGAGGTGAAAATATGATATTGTAATTTTTTCTTCATTGGATAATAAACTAAGTGGATGATTGTTTCTCTAGTGGATGTAGCCCATATTGGGTGAACCAAGTTAAATCTTTGTGTTGTTTTTTTGTCTTCTTTATTTTTTCATTATCTTAATATTTTTTATTGCTCATATCTTCCTAAACCCTAACAAATGATATCAGAGAAGTGTATACTTTAGTGATTTGGAAGGAAATTTTAGATTTGAATGGGAGAAATGGAAAAGGAAGACATGCTTAAGGTTGATAAGTTTAACGGTGAAAACTACTAGCTATGGAAGACGCAAATGGAAGATTATCTATATGATAAGGATGTTTACCTACTATTGGTTGGAAAAGTAACGAAGGCACCAACTATTTCAGATGAACAATGAGAGGCTCTTCATAAAAATATGATTGTGCATGACATCGTCATTGATTTTCAATATAGAAAAATGAACAATAACAGATGGTCTAATCAAGTCATTAGAAAAATTATGAAATGTTTATTTAATATGAAGATGCTAGAAGGTGGGTATGTTACTGGTCATTTAAATGAGTTTAACATTATTAGTAGTCAACTAAGTTCTATAAAAGTAAATTTTGATGATGAGGTTAGGGATTTGTTGATTTTATACTCAATGTATGAAAGCTGGAATGACTTGGTCATGGTTGTAAGTAACCATGTCTCTATTTCAAACAATTTAAAGTATGATGATGTTATTGGTCTTATCCTTAGTGAGGAAATGTGATGGAAAATCATAGGTGAGATATAACGTAATACTTTGATTTTTGAGAACAAAGGATGATAGAGGGAAAGAGGAAAGAGCCCAGGTAATCATGGGAAATCTGGGAAGGGCAGATCCAAATCTAGGGTAAATGTGGAGTGTTGGCATTGTGGAAATAAAGGACATCTAAAGAAAGATTTTTGGTCTCAAAAGGGAAAAATGAGATGGACAACAGGAAAATAACAAGGAAGAAAATATATCAAGTGATGTGTTACAAGATTCTTTTATTCTTTCTTTGGATTATATTACTGATTCTTGGGTGTTAGATTCAAGGGCTTCTTTTCATGCCATAGCCCATAGAAAATATTTTCTAGACTATGTTCAAGGTGATTTTGGATAATATTATTTAGGTGATGATGCACCATGCAAAATTGTTGAAAAGGAAAACATACAGATAAAATTACCAAATTGTAATCAATGCTTGTTAAAAGAGGTGAGACATGTTCCTGATTTGAAAAGAAATTTAATATCAGCAGGACAACTAGGAGGTGATGGTTGCACAATCATATTTATAGATAAATCATGGAAGGTTACTATTAGAATGTGAGGTTTATGTGATATATAATATTTCCATTAATATTATCAATGATGTCAACATATCCTCATTCCATCCTCTTGGTGTATCTATTGTTGTGGAACCGACTGTTTTGGTGTATCAGTTATGTATCGGATGATGTGTACTCATAGTTTGTATGATTCTATTGAGGTTGTCTCTCATCATGGGATGCAACATATGGTTGATTGGATCGATCCTATTTAGTTGTGTATCTCTTGTATATTTTAGTTCCATCTATGTGGACGTAATCTGTTAATTATGTCTATTGGAACCAAATTCTTTGGAGATGGTGTGGCATGTTGGCTTGAGCAAGGAATGTTGTAATGATGGAGATGGTTCTCATTTCATTCCTTACCATTGCAAGAATGTCTTAGTGCAAACTATTGTAAATTGTTTGGCCGACCTGGTAGATTTTATGATGTTGCATATATAAGAGTGAGGAGTTCTATTGTTGGGGATTATGGACAAGGACCTGGATGTGTATCTGATAAGACTCATGCATGATAATATGTAAAGTGATAGTGAAACTATGTTCCTGTGCAAAAATGTGTTGATCTTGGTGGTGGATTCTATCTCTTTTCATATTTTCTAGTTGTGAGCCTTATTATATTGGTAGTGAGCCTTTGTATATCAGTAGTGAGCCTTGGTATATTGGTAGTGAGCCTTTATCAATAATGAGCTTATGTGTATTGGTTGTGAACCTTAATATTCTAAAAATAAGCCTTATTGTACCTGCAGTGAGCAATACTGATAGTGAGTTGTTGTAAAATCACCATACCAGTGTCACTGTAATAGGTGTTTTACATTTCATAAGAATTAAAATTTCTATGGTTTTTCCCATCTTAGATTTCCACGTAAAAAATATGGTGTTCTCTATGTCGGTCTTTTTGTGTTCTTAATCCTTATATTTAATGTGGATGTTTGCATGTGATTAACCAACAAATCTAAAGTTGTTAATATTGTTGTTTATGAGTTGACTGATAGAGGAAATGTTTTATAAGGTGTGTAGGAATAACTGATTCACTCCCACTCTTAGTTATTTGGCTTGTTCAACAATTACTAAACATTCATTGGTAATAGAAAAGGGGCAAAGGTAAGTACATTGTATTTATGTATTGGTAATATTAATTATTCTATTTGTATAGCTTCCATAGGAATGAATACAAATCTATGTCACAATCAAATTGGGAAAATGAGTGAGAAGGGGATGAAGCTTCTCCATTCAAAAATTTGTTTCCAAGTTTCAAACAAGTTGATTTGAATTTTTGTGAATATTTTATTTATGGAAAACAAAAGAGGATCATATTTCTTAGAGTAGGGAAGGAGAAGAAAAGTAAAAAGTTAGATATTGTGCATTATGATGTATGGGGACTACCATAGGTACCATCTCTTAGCGGGTCTTATTATTATGTTACTTTTATTGATGATGCAACTAGGAAAGTTTATTTCATTCCAAGAAAATATGATGTATTTGAAGTCTTTGAAAAATACAAATCTTTGGTTGAGAATGAGACAGGAAACAAGTTAAAGTGTCTCAGATCAAATAATGGAGGTGAGTACTATAGTAGAGATTTTGATAGTTATTATTCATACCACGGGATTCATAGACAAAAGACAATTCCTAGAACCCCACAATAAACTGGTGTGTTTGAAAGGATGAATAAAACTATCATTGAGCATGCAAGCAGCATGTAGGATTGCCTTTGCAATTTTGGGAAGATGCTATAGATATTGTTGTTTAATTAATAAATAGAGGGCCTTCAATTTCCTTAGATGGTGGTATTCCATAGGAGGCATGGATAGAAAAAAGGTAAACTACTCATATATGAAAACTTTTGGTTGTGAAGCATTGGTCCATGTTGATATAGAAAATCGATCAAAGTTTGATGCAAAATATAATAAGCGTACTTTCATTAGATACGAAGTTAATGATTTTGGTTATCATTTGTATGATATTTAAAATAAAAAATTATTAGGAGTAGGGATGTCATATTCAATGAAAAGGTCTCATGCAAGGATCAAATGTAGGGTAAGAAGAAAGAAGAGGAACACATAGAAAGCATGGTGCTTGATGAAATACCTATAAATGTAGCACCAACAATGCTAGAAAATATTGAACAACCAGAAGCACAACGGGTTCCTCACACTCTATTAAGAATATCTTTGTGGATAAGTAGACCTCCTAAATTAAATTCTCCTTCATTATATTATGTTTTATTAACTGATTTTGGTGAAACTGAGAGTTATGCAGAAGCAATGGAAGTTGAAACTGGGAAAAAGTGGGAGAAAGGAATGAAAGAGAAGATAGATTACTTGATACAATATCAAACTTGGGAGTTATTTGAATTTCCTAAAGGGTAAAAGAGTATTTCCTAACAAATGGGGCTACAGGTTAAAGGAAGAACATGAAGGCAAAAAAAGATACAAGGCTAGACTTGTGGTCAAAGGTTATGAACAAAAAGGTGGTATTGATGTTAATGAGGGGTATATGCACCAAGATGGGGGACCAAAAAGGTGCCAAATACATGGTTGGTCCACCATACACACATAGGGCATGTAGGCTATAGGGCGCACACCCTATAGCCCGCACGCCCTATGGCTTGGATTGCCCAATCCATAGGTCGCATTCCCTATAGCCCGCACACACTATGGCTTGGCCAATTTAAATTATATGGCATTCATTATATAGCGTGCATGCCCTATATGGTTTTATATAAAGTTAGGGAAGCCACAAAAATGGCTCATTTTGTTTGCCCAAACCTGTGACTAGCCAAGAAATCACGGAAAACAACGCGTATGTGATTCATTGTGGGTTTTGCTCCATCAAATTGAAGCAAAAAATAGCTCCACAATGTCATCAAGATTGAAATGGAAGAAGAGGTAAGTGATTCTACAACCATGTATCTTATTTGTATTGAAGTTTAGGTTTAATTTTTAGTTTTAAATCAAATTTTATTGTCAAAGTTTCTTGTCTTAAATTTTTTTTTTAATTAGACTTTTAAAATAGATTTTCTTTTAATTGTGAGGAAGGAATGATCTCCCTACACAAAATACTCAACCAAACCCTCCATCTTCTCCTCATGAACAAATGGATGTTGAAAATAACCAAGAAAATGAACCCCAAACGCCTCCACCAATCGAGAAACCTCCTCCTGGAACACATGAAAATTTGATAAACCAAATAGAAAGAGGGAAAATAGAAATAGAATATTTAATTAGGAGGTTAAAAGATTCTATTGGTACAAATCCTAGAAGGGAAACACTTTCAAAATCATTAGAATTAATCTTGACCCACATTGTTGGAAATATATTATATGCAATGTGACTGAGAGGGGGGGGGATGAATCGGGAACCAATAAAACTTATTCTTATTTAACCTTAATTAGATTGTCTAATATGATTGCATGCATAGAAAATAAATAATCATTCATAACACATAACACAATATTAGGTTACCCAGAAACCTTCCAAATAGAAAGTAAAACTTGGGTGGGGATGGTACCCACAAGATTTAGTAATGCAGGATAAATTTAGCCAGTTAGAGCTTACATTGACCACTTCTGATGGCCTGCCCTATTAGGAGCAATAAGGACTGTTAAGTCCACCTTGTTAAAGGATTTGATACAATACAATAAGTAATGCAACTCTATTAAGATATTTACAAAGGACTGTTAGGTCCACGTGGTTAGAGGATTTTGTTGATCCACTTGTTAGAATGAACCAGTAGATGATCTTCTTAGGAAACTCTAATTTGATGAATAAGATCCTTTGATTTATAACTAATCACCTGACTGTGATGGATGAGTCTCTGTTGTACTTTATACTTCTGCAATCTTCTAAACAATATGCCACTTCATATTCACATGTATACTTCTACTATATTCTCTTATGTTACATCGTATATATATATATATATATATATATATATATATATATATCTTATCCAAAAAAAAATAACTTCATAAGTCGGCTTCCATTAGACATAATGGTATAAAATAATATATGCAAAGTCAGCCCAATACTGTCACTCGTGTCTAGAAGTCTACTCGAGTCCAAAAGTCTACCCGGGTCCAGAAGTCTACTCGGGTGATAAACTGATACTCAAGAAATATGCTGATCACTCGGGTGATACTAGTTACTCGGGAAATACTGATCACTCGGTAGATGCTGGTCACTCGGGTCACACTGATCACTCAGGCGATACTGATCACTCGGGTCACATTGATCACTCGAGTAATACTAGATGACTAAGTGTTTTGACACTAATTGACAACATGTCTTTCCATAAGGTCTACAATCTCCCCCTTTGGCAATAGTGAAAAAAACACTTATCATTGTACTCTGAATCTGATAGGTCAAAACCCCCCCTTACCATTTGCTCGGGTTTTGATACCTGCTCTGCTGCTCGGGTCCAACTGACTCTCTTTTTTTATTTTTTTCAAAATTGTTTTTGTAATGTATATCTTCTTCTCTACTCAACTGTACATGTATTTCCTCAATGTATATACAATGATCTTTCCCCTTGTTTTTGACAAAAATGCCAAACTATATCTACAAGGAAATTCCAAAGTAGGATAGGAAATCACAATGTACCTTGAAAATTTGAGACACAGTGTTGTCCCAATTGTCATGTAGCACCTTCATGATGTGCAATTCTATCTGTAGCTCGGCTGACAACTCTATCATAAGTTCTGCAACTGAGAAATTATTGTCATGAATGAGTGTCTTGGCATGTGTGATGTGTTTCTGCATTGCATCCAGGTGTGGTAGGAGTTGGCTCTAGATGGATGAAAGAGACTCTCTAGTCCTTGCTTCTTCTCTCAACAATTCAGCCTGTAGATCAGTCAAATATTTGACCTTCAAAAAGTGTGCTCAGCTTGTGCTCGGATCAAGTGCCAACTATTTTGCACTTTCCTTTAGATCTGCATCAATCTTTACTAACTTATTCTTTTTCTCCATAGTAAATTTAGAAGTATCACTTAACTTTATAAATAGTGCTACTACATTGGTCACGGTGGTTTCTAGAGTGCTAATAACATTGGTTAGCTGCACCTGGTCAATTGCAATCTTTTTTGCAACATTATCTAGAACCTTGTTTTCAAACTTCCTTTCTTCTTTCTCAAGTAGCTTCTCTTGACCATTTAAGTCTGTATTAAACTTATGGACTAAGTCAACAATTTGGTCCATAATGGAGTCATTCTCATTGACTTCAATCTGTAGTGTATCCTGGAATATGCCTTTTATATCTTCAAGCACTTTGTTCCTTTTTTTCTCTTCTCGGAGCTTCTTCATAGGTACCAAAATAAGGTGCCTTGGGATTGATAGGTTCACTCAAAAGAGCCTCAATTATGTTCTTAGTCTCATAAATGTTAACCTCATATGCAAGAGGTTTCACCCATGCAACCCTAGGTTTTACAACTTGTATGTAAACCTTATCACAGTCAACTAGGAAACAAATATAATCATTGTAATCTTCAACTAGTTGTTTAGGAATCATGTATCTTCTTATCATCTTCTGTCTGAAGTTCTCAAAATATCCATCCATGATATTCTCAAAATTATCTCCTAACTCAGCTATGAATTCATTTATCTGATGAATTATGGGTCTATCCTTCTTCCATACTACTGTGTCCTTAGAAAGAAAGAATTTATGAATATAGAAGAATATGAAGACCAAAAGAGAACCGAACTTACATGAAATTTTCTTGGATGCCTAGATGCTTTCCATGTTCTTTCTTAGCTGAATGAGTTGCAACTTAGCTAGGTCAAATACTAGATTGTTCTTTACCACCTTGTATGCTATGTCCATAGATTCACACGATACACTATTTGGTCTGCTGGAACTATATATCTTGTGATCTATCACATGAATTCCAAACTTCAATTCCATGTTAGTAACTCTGTTTAGTCTCATGCCTCTGTCATCCCACTCGGCAAGAGTTAACTTAGCTAGCTTATCTTTGGTTTGGGTTTTTGTAGCTTTAGCTTTGTCGAGCATGGGATATCCTATTACTCGGTGTATCATTGTCTTTGTGATCTTTAGCCATTCCAACCATACCTGCATGTCATGAACATAGCTAAGAATGAATCTAATCCATTTGATTTGGAAATTCTTTGGCATGTGCAGGATGTGGGTTAAACCTTTAACCTCAAGATGCTTGTGCTCGAGCTTCATATTCCCACCTACGCACAACTTCTCATATGCTGAATTCATCTCAATTGTTCCAAGCTCCTGGATGTTACAATGATAGAAGCTTTGAATGTCATTTACTAGTAATACCCTTAGAGGAATTAGGGAATGAGCTCCCAATGGATCTATTTCCCCTGCTACTGCTGGACGAAGCTTAAACTTTGGAGGGTTACAGACAATATTTCTCACCAACATCTCTGATCCTTTCTTAACTTTTCTGCTGGATGTGGATTCCATATTACTCAGAGAATTTGATCAAACTTCGCTTCCAAACACAAATTCACTATGAATCGCTAAGGGCTCTTAATTGCTCTGCAAACTGAAATCTTTGTAAACAATAACCTTTTCGATTCATCATTTATAAGAATTTTTACCATTTAAGTATTTCATTAAATGCTCCGTACATAGTGGCTGGCATAGCTTAGGTAGTTCTCCCAGGTTTACTTGAAAGCTCGGAAAAAACTAACTTCTCGACTCAGCTCGGTTAAGATAGAGTAGCTTGGGTGCAACTGAGATCCTGACTCGGTTAGCACCACAATATTTCCTAATGCATCAATATGCGGATTTGGACTTGCTAGCATATCTGGAACTGATGTATGATGGCTTGAATGCGTAGTTCAAGTCATTTCCTTGCATCTCTATTCTTTGATGGTAGATCCACCCAACTCACTATCTTGGGTGCCATTTGATCCTTCATTGTTTTGGTCTAAACTTTCAGAGGATTTCCTTACCCATTTTTTATTCATCTGAGTTCTGATTTCTAAGACCTTTGCTTTTGTTTTCTCAAAACCGGTATCCACTTTTTCTCTATTCATGCAATTCATTCTTAGATGACCGATTTGATTACACACATAACATTTCTTAGTAGGATTTATCCATAATGAAAACATATGTACCATGTGTTGTAATCCCAACCAAAAATTGCTTTAGCTAGTTGTTCATCAGGGTTCCATTTCTTAGTTTTGCACTCAGAGGATCTATGACTTTATTTTTTTACATTTGAAACATTTTCCTTCAAACTTAGGTTTTTCAGTGCATTCACTTGCTCTATGTCCATGCTTGTTGCAACTATAACATTTTCCATTGCTCCAACATTTATACACTAGCTTACCATAGTGGTTACAAGTAGGTTTCATATTCTTTTGAGCTTCTTGCTTTATGGATTCACCTTTTTTAGTGTAACCTAGTCCAGTCTGTCCATGATGTATGATTTCTATTGACTGATCTGTACTACCTTGTGAATTCATCATACTTTCATTGGTTTGCCTTTCAATGTTGAGATCATTCTGTAGTCTCTCATTTTCTGTCCTTAGGTTGACAACTTATTGATTTGCATGACTGAGTTGATTTTCCAAATCTACTTGTTGGAGTGACAAATGATGGATTTTATTTTCATTTTCTTCTAATCTTGTACTCAACAATCTCTTATCATCTTGTGCCAAATTTTTTTCATCTTCTGCTTGATTCTTTTGTTCTATGAATTCACACAATCTAACTGAATGAACTTCTTGTTCTCTTTTCAACTTTCTGAATTCTTCATGTAGATTGAGTTTCATTGAAAGAAATTATTTAATGGCCGCATAAGATTCTCCAGAAATTTTGTCTTTGCTTCAATTCTTTCTTCTATGTAATACCTGTCATTCATTTGTACTGCTAAATATTTTCTTCTTTTCAGGGAAAGAGAGAGCTGCTCTTTGAGTTTCTTTATCTAATCCATGGCCATTTGTAGATCTATCTTTTCATTTTCAAGGATTTCTCCAGTCTGTATACTTCTATTACCTCTGATCTTTTCTCAAGCTGTTAAACTTCTATAGAGAGAACATTTAGCTCTGATACTAATTTTTGGAAATATAGTATATGCAATGTGACTGAGAGGGGAGTGGGGGTTAATCAGGAACCAATAAAACTTATTCTTCTTTAACCTTAAATATATTTTCTAATATGATTTCATGCATAGAAAATAAATAATCATTCATAACACATAACACAGTATTTGGTTACCCAGAAACCTTCCAAATAGAAAGTAAAACTGGGGTGGGGATGGTACTCACAAGATTTAGTATTACAGTATAAATTTAGCCCATTAGAGCTTACATTGACTACTACTGATGGCCTACCCTATTAGGATAAATAAGGACTGTTAAGTCCACCTTGTTAAAGGATTTGATATAATACAATAAGTAATGCAACTCTGTTAAGAGATTTACAAAGGACTTTTAGGTCCACCTGGTTAGAGGATTTTGTTGATCCACCTTTTAGAATGAACCAGTAGATGATCTTCTTACGCAACTCTGAATTTCTGAATAAGATCCTTTGATTTATAACTAATCATCTGACTCTGATGGATGAGTCTCTGTTGTACTTTATACTTATGCAATCTTCTAATCAATATGCGACTTCATATTTGCATATATACTTTTGCTATATTCTCTTTTGGATAAACAAAATGTCTTATATATATATATATATATATATCTTATCCAAAAACAAATAAATTCATATGTCGGCTTCCATTAGACATAATGGTATAAAACAATATATGCAAAGTCGGCCCAATACTGTCACTCGGGTCTAGAAGTCTACTTGGGTGATAAACTGATACTCAGGAAATATGTTGATCACTCGGGCGATACTAGTTACTTGGGTAATACTGGTCACTTGGGCAATGCTGGTCATTTGGGTCACACTAATCACTCGGGCGATACTAATCACTCAGATCACACTGATCACTCAGGAAATACTGGATGACTAAGTGTTTTGACATTATTTGACAACATGTCTTTCCATAAGGTCTACAAAGACATAAGGGAACATACCTTAAGGGAAATCATGTCTGATATGAAAAATAAAGAAATAAAAGAGGCACTGACCAAAATTGAAAACAATCATACTCCCTGTATTGTCTTAAAATGGAAGCACTTCCATGTTAAGAACATTTAGCCCTCCTTAGGGGGTGTTTTTTACCATCATCATATTATCCCCTCATTTATGCACCCTCTCCTACTTATGTTCTTGTTTAGGACCCTGATTGGGCCTCTCCAGGCACCATCCATCCCATCTGACATTATTTTCTAGGGGTTCTAATTCCTTGGTTCAAGGTTGACCTTGACCTTGACCTAGGTTAAGGATGACCTCGACTTTGACCTAGGTTCCCCTTTCTATTTTGAAATTTTGTCGGCTGCCAGAGGTCATTAAAAGTTCATTTCCTGCTTCTGGGTCAGCTATTTTGGGTTCTGAAGTGAAGATTCTTAAATTATTTAATATAGGTCCTCTTCTAAGGATATAGGTCTAATTGGAATTTAATTCTCCTATGTATGCCTCTCTAGAATATTGTTCCCTAGTTTCATATATAAGGAAGTTTTCTCCTCTCATTTTCTCTTTGTCTCTCCAAGCAAGAAGAAGCCAAGCTAAGACTCACTAAGTGCATAATCATCATCAAGAAAAAAGTTCAAGCATCCATTATTCTACATGTTTTCAAGCTTTCAAAGTGTTCAAGTCTTCCTCTCAAGCATTCAAGTTTTCCATTGAAGATCAAGGATTCAAGCTTTAAATCCTTTGAAGGGATTTGGTTCAAGCATTCAAGATTCATCATTCAAGCCCTAGATCTATCCCTCATGGTGGTGTGATCTTCCTTAAAGATCCTTTGTGCATCCTCAAGACTCATTCATTCTCTCTTCAAGGTGGATTCCAAGCATACAATCATGGAGGTTTATGGTTTCTAATATTGAGCCATAGCTTTCATATTTACATATTTGTTTACATTCGAAATACAATTGCATATCTATTGAATATCATAGCTTCATTATTAGATATACTTCTACTACTTGCTATCATTCTTTATTTCAATTATTGATTTCAAGGTTAATTCCTAAATCGGGGTTTGACTAAGGCAAACCCCTCCCCCAACAAACA
This sequence comes from Thuja plicata, assembly GCA_018584345.1. NCBI lineage: Eukaryota > Viridiplantae > Streptophyta > Pinopsida > Cupressales > Cupressaceae > Thuja > Thuja plicata. Next base: position 208,367 of record MU225723.1, read on the forward strand.
AATCTATTTTTCTTATAGATATAGGTTTGGAATAGTGGATCGGAGTGTAGAATTGGATACCCTTTTCAAAAAACTATCAAGATTCGAAAATAGATTTTCTGTCGAAGACTTTTGAGGTTGATACTTCCCTAGGTCAGAATCAGAAATTCTGGGTCAATGGTGACATTAACTTGAGGGTCAAAATTAGAACTGCGTCAGATCGGAAAAAGATTTCTAGGTTTTGTTCAACTTTGTGTTTCTGTTCCAGATCTGGTTGTAGAATTTTTAGAAACTCAGTGTAGACACCTGAAAACAACATTCTTCAGATCTGTAACATTTCAAGGTTAGCATTTTTCTCCTATTCATTTCAATTAAAGTTCTTAATCTTTCTAAACCTATTACACATTCTTTTCTATAAAATGGAATTTAAGATCTTCTTCTTTATTCTTATTTCCAATCGATTGATTCATTTATGCATTGTTCCTTCCTTTGGGGTTAATCAATTTGGATCCTTCCTTTGTGTATCTAAGGATAAAAGGAACATCTTATTTATCCCTCATATTTCAATAAACATTCTAATTTCAAATGTAACAACATCCATCTTATCTTACGTTAGGACATCATCTTTGTTTCTTATCTTACCTTTTGGTGATCCCCTATTTCTTATGTTACACTCCTAGATTCAAAACCTTCCAGATACTGAACAAAAATATAGAAGACGTAGTGAATCATGCCACAACAGTGTGGAAATCAATATTTGAAATTAAGGAAGATGATAAGGTATAAGCACCAAGCACAGATCCTCCAGCTCTGATACCAATTGTTGGAAATATATTATATGCCATGTGACTGAGAGGGGGGGGGCTGATTCAAGAACCAATAAAACTTATTCTTCTTTAACCTTAATTAGATTTTCTAATTTGATTGCATGCATAGAAAAGAAATAATCATTCATATCACAAAACATAGTATTTAGTTACCCAGAAACCTTCCAAATAGAAATTAAAACTGGGGTGGGGATGGTACCCACAAGATTTAGTACTCTAGTATAAATTTATCCTGTTAGAGCTTACATTTACCACTTCTGATGATCTCCCCTGTTAGGAGCAATAAGGACTATTAATTCAACCTTGTTAAAGGATTTGATACAATACAATAATTAATTCAACTCTGTTAAGAGATTTAAAAAGGACTATTAGGTCCACCTGGTTAAAGGATTTTGTTGATCCACCTGTTAGAATGAACTAGTATACGATCTGCCTAGGAGGTTAAAATATTCTATTCGTACAAATTCTAGAAGGGAAACACTTTCAAAATCATTAGAATTAATCTTGACCCACATAGGTTCAGTTAGTGGACAACTAAATTTATGGAACGAAAAAAGAGAAGAGAAAAAACAATATTATGCAAATAAATTATAATATGAGGGCATAAAAAAGAAAGAAATCACAAAAGATGACATTTGCAAACTCTTTAAAAAGCAAAGGGAAAATGAAACTCTTAAAACTACAACAAGGAGGTTCCCAATTCATTGGTGCTTGAATGAAGATATAAAAACAAACTTTTGGGACAGATGGTGGATGGTCTTTGATTCCCCTCCCTATAACAATAATGAGGTTCCCACCTATTTCCTCAGGAAACTCTATTGTGAGTCCTGAAGGAGGTGCCAAATTATTTTTACTTTCTAGAGTCTCAAGGTAGAGGTGGGGGGTCATCATTTGATAAACCTATGGCATATCATAGCCCTAATGCACCTAGGTTTCCCAATGGCAAGCCACGGGTGGATCATCATAGTATTCCTTCCAATGTGAATGAACATGTGGAGGTGGACACACTAGGCGCAATTAGTGCTCTAACAAAGACTCATTTAATGCGCCATTCCTCTAGTCGAGGGTGACCATGGTCGGTCTGCGAGGGGTCATTTTTGTCATTGTTGTGGATCCCTGTGCACATTTGGTATTCCTGAGAGAGAGGAAGAGGATGATGGACTGATGACTGATGATTTTCTCAATGCAACATTTGGCATTGATACACAGGCAAATATTTGCAAGTTCATTGAATTTATTTTATCATATTTCATTTTTAAATGAATTAATTTACTTAAATTAGTATTTATTTTTTATTATGAAAATTTAGGGAAAGAGTGTCAGTTGCAGTGGCAATGATCCCCCAAACCCCTTATACACTACATTGTCAACTCCACAAGTATGTATTGAATCAAACATTTTTTAAAGTATACATTTGATCATTCTATAATTATATGGATGTTTGTCTCATAACTTATTATGCATGTACATTAGTTCACTACTGGACCATTGATGTTGACATTAGACAATGAAGGGCCTCGTTCACATTTCGTTGGGGTATGTTTATTTGCATGTTAATTTGATTTCCTTGATTATATTTAATTAATAAATGAATGAATAACTAAATTAGTAGACAAATTATGATCAAAATCCCGAGTCAAAGTTGTCATGGAAATGATCACATTCTTTTACCTGGCTTTGTGATGACATCATTTAGTCCATAGGTATATATGTAATAATGAATTATAATTAACAAGTCAATGGTTTTTTCTTATATTAATGGTTGTCTTATAAAATATCATACATGTGCACTAGTTTAATGCTGGAGCTATGACATTGACACTGCACACTGAAGGATGTGGTGGCACCTTCACAGAGGTATCATTTATTAATTAGTGGGGTTGTAAAATATTATAGGTATTCTTGATAACTACATAATACTCTTGTTGTTTCATTTTTAGTTATTGACAAAAGAGACTCCTCCTTTTGTTCATGATAGTTTGAATCATGGCATAGCTGTAGCTATAGCTATTTATGACACACTAGCCGAGGTATGAAAGAGATAACTTAATTAGAATTGTTATTTTAATAGTTTGTATTGAAATTTTTAATGATATTCATGTATATATTTTAAATATTTTTTTGATCGTTGTTGTAGGGACTCATTACTCCAGATCGTCAGTGTGCCCCTTCGATGGATGTACATAGAGACTATTTGGTAGCGGTAAGAAAATACTCTATTTTATGTCATCCTATAATTAAATTCTTATGTATATTAGTTATTGATTTTTATACTTGTTATTTTATCAGCTCGTGCTGCAAAAGAGTCTAGACAAGAGGACTAGTGAGCGTACTTGGACGAGTACTGCATCTCCATCAACGGGACGATCGAAGACAGCCCAGGATTTGTTTTCTTCCCCTTCCAGGAAATGACTAAATTAGGGATAATCATTGTACACCAATATGGCATTACTGGACATATTTTTTGTAAATTGTATAAGTGACATGTTCTATATCCATTTGGCTTTCATGATGCCAATTTAACTTTATTGGACATATTTGATCTATGACATTATTGGACATATATATTTTTCTTCCTGCTCTACAAATATATCATGTGTATTGATGTATACTACTTTATGTTTATGTGGATGTCTTATGATTTGTAAATTTCTTATGTCTTATATTTATGCCTGCACGTGTATCTATGTATATCATTTACTGAATGATTCATACTTAATGAGAATATGCATGTTTCATTTCATAAACATAGACTCGTAATTTTCATTCCAAAAGCTTAATGAAGTGATAATAGCTCATATAAGATCAAAAATATCAATCCTACCCAATTTTAGTCTTATTGGAGCATTTTGACCACTTGGACCTATTTAGGGCACTACAAGAATGATAAGGGATGTACCAGTACATTATGGTTCCAAATGTTTGAATGAGTTATGAAGCATAACAAGGTTATGCCTAGCCTTTACACATAAAATTGAAGGTGTTAGCAGAGATGGTTCGATGCCAAGATGAGCGGTTTTCAATATATGCAATGTTTCAGCTTTCAACTGCGCAACATTGCAAGTTTTTGCATCAACCAAGATTAAGTCAAAAAATGAAAATAAAAGTGAATCTCCAAAATCTGAGATAGGTTATCATAGGCCTCCATGACATGCTCTTGTAGCACCTAACATCTTGTCGATACCCCACTCGAGATCCGAGAAATAGACTCCTGAAGATCGACAATTTTGTTGCTTGGTGCACCTTGAGGGACACTTGGCTCCATAGCGATCGACAACGTTTGATCCACTTTGACTTAATGATAGGGATTTTCCTATTATTCAACTGGCATTCTAGGGTTGTTGGCAGAGAGTTTGATGCCAAGATGAGCATTTTTCAAGATATGCAATGTCTCATCTTTTAAATGCGTAATATTACAAGTTTTTGCATCAACCAAGATTGGGTCAGCAAATGAAAATGAAATAAAATCTCCAAAATCCAAGATAGGTTATTATAGACCTCCATAACATGGTCATGTAGCACCTGATGACTCATTGATACCCCATGCAAGCTTCAAGAAATGGAGTCCTGAAGATCAGAAATTTTGTTGCCTGGTGCACCTTGAGGGACACCTGCTCCATAGCAGTTGGCAACATTCAAGCCACTTCGCCTCTATGACACTATCATTCCTAGAATTCACACAAAATTATATAGCTATTAGAAGAGATGGTTTGATGCCAGGATGAGCGGTTTTCAAGATATGCAATGTCTCACTTTCAAGTACTCAATCTTGCAAGTTTTTACATCAACTGAGATTGGGTCGGAAAATGAAAATGGAAGTAAATATACAAAATATGAGATAGGTTATCGTAGGCCTCTATGACATGGTCTTATAGCACTTGATTAATTTTTGATACCCCAAGCGAGCTCCAAGAAATGAACTCTTAAAGATCGGCAATTTTGTTGCCTGGTGCACCTTGAGGGACACTTGGCTCCATAGCGCTCGACAATGTTCGACCCACTTCGCCTCCATGATAGGGTCATTCCTAGAATTCACCTAGAATTCTTGAGATGTTGGTAGGATGGTTTGATGCCACGATGAGTGATTATCAAGATATGCCATGTCTCAGCTTTCAACTATGCAACATTGCAAGTTTTGCATCAACCGAGATTGGGTCGAAAAATGAAAATGGAAGAGAATATCCAAAATCTGAGATAGGTTATCATATACCTCCATGACATGGTCCTATAGAACCTAATGGCTCATCGACAACCCATGTGAGCTCTGAGAAAAAAAATTTTGAAGATTGGCAATTTTGTTGCTTGGTGCACCTTGAGGGACACTTGGCTCCATAGCGGTCGACAACGTTTGAGCCACTTCACCTTTGTGACAGGGTTATTCCTAGCATTTACTTGGAATTTTAGAACTATTGGTGGAGACGGTTTGATACCAAGATGAGCGGTTTTCAAGATATGCAATGTCTCAGCTTTCAACTGTGCAACATTGCAAGTTTTTGCATCAACTGAGATTGGGGCGGAAAATAAAAATGAAAGAGAATATCCAAAATCCAAGATAGGTTATTGTAAGCCTCCATGACATGGTCTTGTAGTACCTAATGGCTCATTGATACCCCATGCGAGCTTCAAGAGATGGACTCCTGAAGATTGGAAATTTTGTTTCCTAGTGCACCTTGAAGGACACTTGGCTCCATAGAAGTGGACAACATTTGAGCCACTTCACCTCTATGATAGAGTCATTCATATCATTAAATTGGCATTCTAGAGCTATTGGCAGAGATGGTTTGATGTCACGATGAGCGGTTTTCAAGATATGCAATGTCTCAGCTTTCAACTGCGCAATATTACAAGTTTTTGCATCAACCAAGATTGGGTCGCCAAATGAAAATGGAAGTGAATATCCAAAATTTGAGATAGGTTATCGTAGGCCTCCATGACATGGTCTTGTAGCACCTAACAACTTGTCGATACCCCATGCAAGCTCTGAGAAACAGACTCTTGAAGATTGATAATTTTCTTGCCTGGTGCACCTTGATGGACACTTGACTCCATAGCGGTCAACAATGTTTGAGCCACTTCACCTCCGTGATAGGGTTGTTCTTAGTATTCACCCAGAATTTCAGATCTATTGGCAGATACTGTTCGATGCCACGATTAGTGGTTTTCAAGATATGCAATGTCTCACCTTTCAACTGTGCAACATTGCAAGTTTTTGCATCAATCGAGATTGGGTCAGAAAATGAAAATGGAAGTGAATCTCCAAATATAAGATAATTTATCACAAGCCTCCATGACACGGTCCTGTAGGACCTGATGGCTCGTCGATACCCACATGAGCTCTGAGAAATGGACTCCTAAAGATTGACAATTTTGTTGCCTGGTGCACCTTGAGGGACACTCAGCTCCATAGCAGTCGACAACATTCGAGCCACTTTGTGACCATAACACGGTCATTCCTAGCATTCACCCAACATTTTGGAGTTGTTGGTGGAGACGGTTTTTTGTCACAATGAGAGGTTTTCAATATATGAAATGTTTCAGCTTTCAACTGCGCAACATTGCAAGTTTTTGCATCAACCTTGATTGGGTCGGAAAATGAAAATGAAAGAAAATTCCAAAAATCTGAGATAGGTTATCTTAGGCCTCTGTGACATGGTCCTATAGTACTTGATGGATTTTTGACACCCCGCGCGAACTCTGAGAAATAGACTCCCGAAGATCGATAATTTTGTTGCCTGGTGCACCTTGAGGGAAACTTGGCTCCATAGCGGTCGATAACATTTGAGCTACTTTGTGACCATAATAGGGTCATTCCTAGAATTCAACTGACATTCTAGAGCTGTTGGCAGAGACGGTTTGATGCCACAACAAGTGGTTTTCAAGATATACAATGTTTTAACTTTCAAGTATCTAACATTGCAAGTTTTTACATCAACTGAGATTGGGTTGAAAAATAAATGACAGAGAATATCCAAAATCTGAGATAGGTTATTGGTGGCCTCTTAGACAAGGTCCTGTAGAACCTGACGGCTTGTCGATACCCAACGCGATCTCTGAGAAATGGACTCCTGAAGATCAGAAATTTTGTTGCCTGGTGCACCTTGAGGGACACTTGGCTCCATAGCGGTCCGCAACGTTTGAGACAATTTGCCTTCATGAAAGGGTCATTCCTAGCATTCAATCGACATTCTGGAGCTTTTGGTGGAGATAGTTTGATGCCAGGACGAGTGGTTTTCAAGATATCCAATGTCTTAGCTTTCAACTGTACAACATTGCAAGTTTTTGCATCAACCGAGATTGGGTCAAAAAATGAAAATGGAAGCGAATCTCCAAAATCTGATATAGATTATTGTAGGCCTTCATGACATGGTCTTGTAGCACCTGACAGCTTGTTGATTCCCCTCACAAGCTCTGAGAAACAGAATCCTAAATATCAGTAATTTTGTTGTCTGGTGCACCTTGAGGGACACTTGGCTCTATAGCAGTCGGCAACGTTCGAGTCACTTCGCCTCCATGATAGGATCATTCCTAGAATTCACCCAACATTCTACAGCTTTTGGATGAAATGGTTTGATGCTAGGATGAGTGGTTTTAAAGATATGCAATGTTTCAGGTTTCAACTACGCAACATTGCAAGTTTTTGCATCAACCAAGATTGAGTCAGAAAATGAAAATGAAAATGAAAATGAAAGTGAATCTCCAAAATTTGAGATAGGTTATTGCAGACCTCTATGACATAGTCCTATAGTACCTAAATTATTTTCAATACCCCACATGACCTCCAATAAATGGACTCCCGAAGATTAGAAATTTTGTTGCTTGGTGCACCTTGAGGGACACTTGGCTCCATAGCGGTCGGCAACGTTCGAGCCACTTTGCCTCCATGACAGGGTTGTTCCTAGCATTCACCCAACATTCTAGAGTTTTTGGTGGAGATGGTTTGATGCCATGAAAAGAGGTATTCAAGATATGCAATGTCTCATCTTTCAACTGCGTAACATTACTAGTTTTTGCATCAACTAAGATTGGTTCAGCCAATGAAAATAGAAGCAAATATCCAAAATCCAAGATAAGTTATAGCAGGCCTCCATGACATGGTCCTGTAGCACCTAATGGTTTTTCAATACCCGATGTGAGATCTGAGAAATGGACTCCTGAAGATTGACAATTTTGTTGTCTAGTGCACCTTGAGGGACACTTGGCTCCATAGTGATCGACAACATTCAAGCCACTTCGCCTCCATGAAAGGGTCATTCCTAGCATTCAAACAACATTCCAAAGCTATTTTCAGAGACGGTTCGATGCCAGGATGAGTGGTTTTCTTGATTTTTAAATGATTTAAATGTGTGGTTTGTTAGTTTAAATGATTTTTTTGTAAATACATATATACAAAGAATGTGCTAGCATGAAAAATGACAATAATCTTAACAAATATTTTTGGAATTCATTTTGTGAACATATTTTTTTTTAATTAATGATGATAAATATGCTTACAAATCAGCTCATTAGGAGAACCAAGAGGAAAGAGCTGAGAAGAGAAAACCTTTGGTATTACCCCAAAAAATAGAAGAGAAAATTTGTTATTAAATCCTACAAACTTCATGTTATACATACAGGGTAATTGCATGAGAAATTTATAGTCCACCCAATGTGGATTCAAGGGAATTCATTCCCATACAAATATACATGTTATATGCACATGCATTCAACTAAATTCAATATTAAAAAATTTTGGATTCACTTTTAGTCCAAGGAACCAGTCGAATCTTCCCTACCCTTTATTGTCTCAAGTATTGCCTCATGGTCTGATTCGCGAACCTTCCAAAGAGTTTTATTGTGTGGTTTTCCTCCATATTTGGTCAAATGGATATTTTATGCAATGACAAGGTTGGAATAATGAAGAATCTTCCTATGTGTCTCCCATTCCTCGAACAACCACAACCTAGGGTTCTTCATACAATACCATCTAAGCCATGTACCAGTTACAACCACTGCTCCTATAGGGTATTCTAATCCTTCATCATTTGTAACGAAGGAATCCAATTTATTTTTGGCCTCAACACAATGACATAAATAATAATTTGTCCCTTCATCATTGTCTTCAGGTGCAATAACAACAAAAACATGGTTTGAAATGATAGAAGCACAATGAGGAGATTAATTTAACAAATGCTTACGATAAAGTACTAATTTTGAGACTATTTGTGAGTTGACAATTTACACGGTTGCACTAGATTAGACAAATGGTCATAGTCAATGGATGATTCCATTTGTGTCAATTGCAATGCTACTGGGGGACGATAGGAGTCAAGTGGGCTCAAAATTCATGTAGACCATTTGTCGACCCATTCCTTTGACTCACACCCATCCCAATCTTCATCTGCGCATGATGAACAAAAGCATGCCATATGTCGTGTGTGGATGATACATGAACCTACATTAGAGCTTCTAAAAGAGTGTAGCTCACTTGATCCTATTAATGTACAACAATCCTCGTATGGTGCAATGTTAGTTTCATCCATCAACCAAAAAAATCTATGAACCATAGACTCATCTTCATTACCTGGACCCATTGTAGCATTACACCACTGGACAATACATCTCACATCTGACAATGTTTATTTTTCTTTGTACTTTAATTCTTTGCATGCTAAGGCCCTTTTTATACATGCACCTACACCATTGTGCTCTCCCTTTCCATGACCAGCCTCTGTAAAATTCCACATATACTGAATAGCAATGTTCGTATGCATCCTGCTCAACTAATAAAACATCCAAGAATTATTGAATTGTGATGCACTATTGTCTGACCATATGATGTGTCGACAATATGATATGCTCCTATTACTCAAATCACCATAAAATAGATGAGAGAGAGAGAGAGAGAGATGAAAAATTATAGAGAAAAGAAGACAATAAAGAAGAAGATGACATTCAGTCGACACCAAAACAAACATATACTCCTAAGAAACCAAGGTATGTATACAGGAATCATTCAGAAAACCACATTATTGGAGATAAGAATAGCTCAGAGGTGTTACAAGAAGTAAAGAAACATAAGATTAGGCTTTATTGTGTTTACTTTTTGAAGTTGAACCTAACTCTATAAAAGAGGCTTGTAATGATCAAATTTTGATTAATGATATGAAAGAAGAACTAAATCATATAGAAAAGAATTAGACTTGGGAACTTGTGCCTAGACCAGAAGAAAAAAATGTGATAGGTACAAAATGGATGTACCAGAACAAGCTAGTTGAGAATATAAAAGTTGTAAGAAATAAGGAAAGTTTGGTTTGCAAAGGTTACTCACAGATTGAAGGGATTAATTTTAAGGAGACTTATGCTCGTATTTCTCAGATGGAAGATATTAGGATGTTCTTGGAATTTGTAGCATTCAAGAAATTCAAATTTTATCAGATGGACATCAACTCTGCATTCCTAAATGGAAAACTGAAGGAAGAAGTATACATTAATCAACCAAAAGGTTTCATAACATAAAAGGATTGTCATGTTGTTTGACGATTGAACAAGGCATTCTATGGGCTAAATAAGGCACCTAGAGCCTGGTATGGTAAACTAGACAAATATTTGATCAATCAAGGATTCAAGAAAGGATGAGCCAACAACACTCTGTACTTCAAGGTAAATAAAAAAAATATGTTGATTGTTGTTGGGTATGTTGATGACATCATCTTTAGTGACAAAGATGACGCATGCAAAAATTTTGCAGAAGGAATTTGAAATGTCAATCAAAGGAGAATTAAATTTATTTCTTGGATTGCAAGTCAGTTATAATAGTAAAGGCATTTTTATCTCTCAATCCATGTATGTGAAGGAGTTACTAAAAAAGTTTATTTTGACAATTCAAAGCCTATTTTCACTCCTATTCTTACCAATAAAAAAGATGACTATGGGAGATGAATCACCAAAGGTAGATGCAAGTTTGTATAGGTGGATGATTGGAGGTTTGTTATGCCTGACTACTACCAAACCATATATTATGTATGCAACTATATGTTTGGCAACCAAATTGAACAACAAGAACCAAAAGAGGCATATAGTATGGAAATAAAAGGGATTTTTAGATACCTAAAAGGGACATAAGATATGAGGTTATGGTACCCTACAGAATAAGATTTTTCACTAACCACATATACAAATATAGATTGGGTAGGTTGTTTGGACAACAGAGAAAGTACCAGTGGTGGAGCATTCTTCTTGGCTCCCAGTTAGTTGCGTGGTCAAGCAAGAAGCAAGATTATGTAACTTTATCCATTGTTGAATTGGAGTATATTGTAGCATCTTCATGTTGCACATAAGTGTTATGGATGAAATAGTCATTACAAGATAGAGGAATTAGTTTGGATGGAGCAATTCCTATCACGTGTGATAATACTAGTAAGATAAGTATGTTAAAGAATCCAGTAATGTATTGCACAATAAAACATATTGACATCAAATATCATTTCATCATAGAAAAGGTAGAAGAAGGTGCAACAAAGCTAGACTATATACCCACAAAGGAGCATATTGCAAACATATTCACCAAAACTTTATGCAAAGATACTTTCAAGTGTTTCAGAAGGAAGTTAGGGGTTATTCCCCTTCCTAGTGTTCACTAGATGCACTAGTGTTCGCATTGATCCAATACTTTCCATAGCTATATCTTTTTGATCGATACTTGGAGACTTCCTCTCAGGGGGTAGATTATTTCAGCACGGGGGGGGTTTCCTAGTCCTTTGTCATTGTTGCCAAAGGGAGGGAAGTTTCCTTGTTATTTCTATACTTTTTTATTAATAAATGTTGCCATCAATGACAAAGGGCGATATTATTAGAATGTAAAGTTGATGCTTCCCAATGGTGTTGTCATTAATAGTTTTCATTGATGTCAACATGTAATCATATCTTAGCTTTTGTTGTATTGGTTACTATGTTTTTGGCATAGTGTTGTTGTGTACCAATAGAATGGTGTATTAGTTGGAGTGTTTGGAGTATCAGTTAGTGTGCTTGGCACGTTCATTTATAGCTTTTGGTCCCTGGAATCTACAATGTGGTAGATTGTATTCTCGATACTTGGTGGATGTTTTTTGGTCCCAACTTTGGTTTTGTAATGTGTACCTTGGAGAAGGTGTTGTATAGCATGAAGTGTTGTATTGATCGATGTCATCCTCATCTCACCCCTTCCCACCATGGGAATATTTTGGTACGACCTATTTCAAATTTTACAGATAACCTTGTGGATCTCATGGTGTTGTATAAGTTTGGCATGGACATAAGAAATTTTGTATGCATATGTGGCTTATGTTGAGTGACCATGAATTCATGAAAAGGAGATCTATGTTTGTTCAGAGTAGTCTATAGATCTTAGATGTGGATTCTATTCCTTTTCATATCTTTCGGTAGTGATCCCCTGTGTATCGGCAATGAGACCTTTTGTATCAGTAGTGAGCCCCCTTGTATTGGTAGTGAGCCCTTGTGTATTGGTAGTGAGCCCCTCTATATTGGTAGTGATCGTTCTGAAAATGAGCCCTTGTGTATTGGCAGTGAGACTTCTTGCAGTGAGAATTTCTAGCAGTGTGTTTTTTTATCAAATCACCTTTCAGTGTCACCTTAATAGGTGTTTTTACATTTCATGAGAATTAGCTTCTCTGTGGTTTTACTCATCTTGGGGGATCACATAGAATCTGGTGTTCTTTGTTTCAATATTCGTATGCATTTCATGTTTATATTTCTATGGATGTTTAATGTGCTAAACTGACAAATCTTAAGTTGTTATTAGAATTGTTGAAGTGTTAATCGACACAGAGAAAGTTTTTGTAAAGTTGTGTAGGAATAGTTGATTCACCCGCCTCTCAATTATTTGTGTTTTTCAATAGAATATACATGATGTTGTTGTAGACCACAACTTGGTTATGCACTAAAGAAAGCTTAGAACTATGGACTAATCCAGTCCAATCTCCAAAAGGAAAGAAATAGGAGTCACCCTACCTAAATTCTTTGAAAGATTTATAGTGAGAATGGAGACTAGTGATTAAACTAACTTGGTATTATAATGCATATCCTAGAATATTAGAGGGTTTGAATCACCTAATAGGAAATTCATGGCTAAAATATTGATCAATGGTGGATAAAAGCACAAAGTTGTGTCACATTTCAGGACCATTTATCAGCACAACTAAATTTGAGTATTTCTAAATAAAAATTATTTTTTGTCCAACATATGGTCTAGCTAGATTCATCCTAGCTAAGCTAGATATGTAGTTAAAATTTTCCAATTGGAAATGTCTATTAAATGCATGTTTTATACCAATTACTAGAGAAATAAAATTATTTCAAAAAATTGATGTTTCAATAACCCCTACTCTTTTTATTGATATCTTTAAAAAATATAAAAAACACCCTTTTGTAGAGCTCAGAGTCAAGATTATTGTCATATAAAGTTTATAGTATTTTGATTAGATCTAATATATTATAATTTCAAAATACAACAAGTAGGTATTTTAACATTCGAGAAGATGTTGCTTCAAATAAATAAATAAATAAATAGTAAATCATATAAAAAAAATTAAAATTTATATTTAACACTAGAGGAGAGAGTCCTCTTCAAGAATATGTAATTTTTTTTCTGAATGGTGTAGATTTGATAGAGTAAATTTGGTGGGAGATGCAAATTGTCGATTTCAGATAAGTTCAACTTTGAGCAGTTATAACGGAGAAAATATTTATTGAAAATCAATCTTTCTTCTTTTCTGCAGTAGCTATCCATTTTAACTATAACATATTTTAAAATCAGAGGAAAAATATATTATTTTCATATACTTGTTTGGTGGGAACTAGACCCCCGATTTTTAGCAATTTTCAGCTTAAAACAATTATAACTGCATAAAATTCATCCAGTTTTACACATTTCATTAGTTTGCATCATCCTCAAATTCTAAATACAAATGCCACTTTTTATGTTGTTAAAGTTGAACAATTTGCATCATGTGGTCCTTTTCCTTTATAAAAGTGAGACACGGGTTTGTACTTTTAGCTTGGCATGAGAAATAAGGACATGGATTTTTTTTCCTCCAAGAGGTTAAGGATAGTCAATTTATGCTTTACATTAGCCTTAGATGCATATAGAGAGATGCCATCAAATTCACTACAAAACATATCAAAGGTGAGGGTGGCTTTTCCATCCTACTTTCCTTTAGGTGGGCCCCTAAAGTAAAGGAATGAGCTACTTTTCCTTGCACCTAGGCTATATGGATCATTATAAATGTTAATGGCTCAAATATTGGACTATGCTATATATATATATACACACCTAATGATTATAAAGATAGAATTAAAATGAGGAAAACTCTTTTCAAACTTAAAGAGGTCCCATAGATTCTAGGTGGTGACTTCAATATGGTAGAAAGAGATGAGGACAAAAGAGGTGGAAATAAATTAGATTGGGAGGGGAATGAATAGTTCTATTGGTCCAAACTTAAGACCAAGCTTAATTTATTTGACCCGTTAGAAAATAGGAAAAATGAGCACATCAATATATAGTTTACATGGTGCAATTTTAAAAAAGGCCAAAAAGAATCTACAATGGGATTGACTTGAATAACGTGACACCCACCCAACTAAGTAACCAATTATTTTCCATTCTTCAAAAAATCCAAGTTGCTCCTTATCCAACACATCTTTCATCCCTAAAGTGATATTCTTATCCCATATTATTTTTTCCTAGTTAGCCACATCCTTAGCCATCTCGTCTCTTTTATTTGAGGTCTTTGAAGGAGACTAAAAATTAACAATACCCTTATTTTTTATAAGATTCTCTTGTTTTTTACATGTATAAATTAGATGACCCTATTGGTTAAATTTATGGCAAATAGTCTCATATTTTCACTAAAAAATGGTCTAATTCCAATTTCCATACATATAAATTTTAATGTTATATGTGTAGGAAGAATATTATTCATTTCCACATTCACAAAACATATAAATTTCAATGTTATATGTGTATGTATTCTTGCAAAGAGAAATCTAGGTTTATGTTGTGTGATCTTATCAAAAGCCAATAGATGTGTAGAAGCATTCGCTTTAATTTGAAAAAAAATAAAGTTCCAAAACTCCAAAGTTAAACCTAACAACCTAACCTAGGTAAGATTGAATAAGCCAAGATCTACAGAAGGATCCAATCCAAGTTTCCATTTTCATTAAAAAAAAAATTAAATTGTTTATCAAAATCATGAGTTTCCATCAAAACTTTTATTAGATATTCCTTGTTAACAAATCAAAATAAGAGAAAACTAATTTTTCATAGCACTAACGGTCACACTACCATTCAATTTCCAATCTAAAACTATCCATTTACAAACTTGGTCAACAGTAGGTGTGAAAACAAGGAACTTACCCACTACAGAGTTATCCATTCCTACCAGAAAATAAAAAAGTAATCCACTCATATCATCTAGAATGTTAACCGTAAGTTTTCCAAAGGAACTAAGCTCTTTTCTACTTTGGTATACATTGATCAAATAAGCTTTTCAACATATGAAGAAGGGTCTTCTTCATGCTTAATTTTTTCCTTTTTTTTCATAGAAATAATGCTTGGCTTTGGACAAACAAACACCACTTAGTAACAACATATGAAGGAGAATACACTACAAAAGCAATCATATTGGTATTATACACTAAATTTGCGCCTCTGATCTCAAGCTCTCTTGGTCTTGATAATCCAGTATAACATGGGAATCATCTCAAGGTTGTGGGACCTTATGCTAACCGAGATGAGACCTCCAGGTTCTAGG